>CM071873.1:35593969-35630063 GCA_036759665.1 Gynandropsis gynandra | reverse complement strand
TTTTTTTTGTAAAAAAATAAAAAGTGATAAAAATGAATAAAAATGAAATAAATAATTTTTTTAAAAAAATAAAAAATTCGTCCCTAATCCGTCAGTATTTTAGGGACTGATTGGAGGTAGTCCCTAATCCATCCGGAAATAGGGACTGAAAGAATTTCGTTTGTAAATTACGGACGGATTAAAACTCGTCTGGAATTTAAGGACGGACCAAAATTTCTGTCCGTAATTTAGGGACGGATCAAAATCCGTCCGGAAATTCCGTCCCTAAATTTAAAATTTCTAGTAGTGAAGCCGATCTTATCCCACCAGATCAGCATCTCTCTCGTTCCGAAGATTCCCAATGAAAATAAAATCTTTCCAATGACTAATATATAATTGAACATGTATTCACTAGTTTCATAAGATATTATATAATTAATTATAGTTTAGATAGTTACAAATATTTTTTTAAATTTTAAAAACAAAATTTATATTTTAAATTTATTTTTTTAAGAATGGTAAGAATATTGAAAAAAAATATAACAAAAAAATGAATAAGTACAGAATTTTAATTTACTATAAAACCTCAAGGAGTAATAATTTTTAAATTTGTCAAAGTTAATATTGTTTTATCAATATAATTGCATTTTTTATTATAATACTAAATGTAATAGAATCTTAAAGATAGTAAGGTAAACAAATAATATATAAAAAATATATATTTATTATTATAATCATAATAGATTTGTGAATTAAAAATAATAATAAAAAAGTATATAACTTGAAAGAATTAGTCTTTCTATTAAATGTTTAAAATTTAAAATTTGGGTTTATATACATAAACTTAAACCATTTGTATAAAATTATAATTTTATATGAATATATGATAAGAGATGGATAGCATTAAATTTTGTCGATGACAAAGAATAACACAACACAATCCAAAAAAATGTGTCGATATCACCCAATTGATTATAATATTAAATCAATACAATCAAAATATAAAGTTATACAACAAATTTATTGTTATGATTTCTAAATTCAAAAAGTGTCAGAACTAAATGAAACATATTTTATGAAATAATTATATTGAATAACAGGATGCAAGTAACGTATGATAGGAAGATTTATAAGGATATGGAAAGAACACAATCCATTTCATTAGAATTGATTTATTGGTAGCAGATTTTTAATTATAACCGACAATGTTAGTTATTACATTATTTCATTTACATTATATTTAAATTGAATACTAGTCATTTAATATATGATGTGTTGCAAAGAGCAATTATAGAAAGAAAGATTTTGGAAAATATATTTATCTAAAAATAATTATATACTAAAATTGTTCAAAAATATCATAAATGATTTATAATTAACTAAAATATTCTATTTAATAACATTTTAATTAATTGTAAATTTTTATTTAAATATAAATTATAAAAATTAGTAATATATTATATAAAAAATAAAAATATAAATAATATAATACATAATTGGTTTACGAAAGAATATTCAACTATTTTATTTTAGCCTATAAAACATGAATTATTATCTTCAACCTAAAAAAAACCCAAACTTATTATCTTCAACCTAAAAAAAACCCAAACTTATTATTTTTTGCATTAAAAGCACTAACTTTAGGAATATAACGTAGAAAATACCAAATTTTTTAGTTTTTGACTATAAAACAAAAATTATTACTTTTAACCTAAAAATTTTGAATTTTTAAGTTTTGTCTAGAAAAACACAAAATTATCACATGAAATATCCATACACAAACACTAACTCCTGGTAAACTTCCTATAGTGTTTACGATGTAGAATTATTTTTCAATAGAGTTTCAACCGGTTTCAAAATAAAATCCGAATTTCACCCGATTTCAACACAAAATCCAAATTCAACATAAACAACCCCAATTTCAACTTAATTTCCATTGAAAATTCGAATTCCACTCAATTTTAGAAAAAATGTCAGTCCAATTTTAATTTTAGTAAGAAATCCAAATTCGAACCATTTTCAATCGGAAATTTGAATTCAACTCAATTTTAACCTGATTTCAACCGAAAATCATAATTTCACCTAATTTCAACAAGAATTTCAATACAATTTCAACCCGAAATCTGAATTCAACTTAATTTCAACCGAAAATTCAAATTCCACCAAATTTTAGTAAGTATTTCAATAACATTTCAACCTGAAATCCAAATTCATTCGGATTTTTTGTTGAAATCGGGTTGAAATTAGGTTAATTCAAAATTCGAGTTGAAATTGATTCGAATTTGGATTTCTTGTTGAAATGCTTACTACAATTGGACGAAATTCGGATATTCGGTTGAAATTAGGTTGAAATTGGACTTTGAGTTGAAATTCTTGTTCAAATTGGGTGAAATTTGGATTTTCGATTGCAATCGGTTCGAAATTGAGTTGAATTCAGATTTCAAGTTAAAATTTGTTCATATTTAGATTTTTTAATTTAGGTTGAAATTGGATTTACCAAGAGTTAGTGTTTATGTATGGATATGATTAATTTGATAAATTTGTATTTTTAGACAACACTTAAAAATTCAAAGAGTTAAAATATGATTTTAATGTTTGTGTCTGTGTATGAATATGATTAATTTGATAAGTTTGTATTTTTTAGACAAAACTTAAAATTTAAAATTTTTAGGTTCAAAGTAATAATTTGTGTTTTATATACAAAAATTTTAAAAATTGATATTTTCTACACTATATTTCTAATATTAATGTTATTTAGAAAAAAAGTAAATTAAATTTTTTTTAAATTTGAAAATAATAATTTATATTTTATTAGAATAAAATAAAATAGTTTGATATTTTTTTTATGTTCTATAAGATTTTAAGTATATTTGTTCTATAATATCGCATGCATGCATGTGTCTACGTCCTGTCTTCTCCGAGCCTAATTCGCTAATATACAGATACACATACGCTATATAGCTATATAGCCTATATATCATATATATATATATCTATATGTACAAAGATCTACTTTTGGGAAGAGGGTTCAGTCTTTCAAATGTGAGAAATCCGTGGAGACACTGCAGCTTCTTTCTCCCTCTCATCTCTGCCATAGACTCGCTCTCTCTCTCTCTCTCTCTCTCTCTCTCTCTCTCTCTCTCTCATTTGCTCAAAATGAGGATCACTGTCCGACCATGTCTGTTTGTAACATTCTGTCTTATCGTCTTCCTTCTCTGTCACTATTCCATTACTTTTCAGACACCGATATTGCTTTCCCATGGCGTTTATGAGGCTTGGCTCCAAAACCGACGCATTCCATCGCGAAGGTCAAACATGGTACTCATTTCTTCATTTCCCTCATCTGTTTCTCTCATTCTATGTTTCCATCGTTCATCAATTATATGAATTTGCTGATGGGTCTTTAGTTTTGATTCGAAATCGAAATGGGTTTCTCGTTATCATTCAAAATTTCGATTCTTCTCGTGTTAGGGTTTCTCTGAAATCGAAATGGGTTTCTCGTTATCATACAAAATTTCAATCCTTCTCGTGTTGGGTTTCTCTGAAATCGAAGAATGGGTTTCTCATTATCATACAAAATTTCGATCCTTCTCGTGTTAGGGTTTCTCTTAAATCGAAATGGGTTTTTGCTTAAATCGATCCTTCTTGTTTTCATTCTGAATTGGCACGATTTTGATTTCAGAAATTAGATTACCCTAATGAAAATCAATTCTCTGTCTGTGGCTTATGTTCTTGATTTGCAGGCTTTGTACCACAGGACTCGCAAGCGACGTGACAATAGAAGTGGGAGACATGACATTTCATCTTCATAAGGTTATATTTCTTCTTCTCCTTTTAGGGTTTTGGTCTGAATGTAATCACTTAATCTGCATAAATGGCGAATGTAATCACTTAATCTGCATAAATGGCGAATGTAATCACTTAATCTGCATAAATGGCGAATGTAATCACTTAATCTGCATTAATGGAGAATGTAATCACTTAATCTGCGTAAATGGCCAATGTAATCACTTAATCTGCATAAATGGCGAATGTAATCACTTAATCTGCGTAAATGGCTAATGTAATCACTTAATCTGCATTAATGGAGAATGTAATCACTTAATCTGCGTAAATGGCGAATGTAATCACTTAATCTGCGTAAATGGCGAATGTAATCACTTAATCTGCATAAATGGCGAATGTAATCACTTAATCTGCATTAATGGCTGTAGTTCCCGTTGCTCTCTCGAAGCGGATTTCTTGAGAAGCTCATGGACCAAAGTTCAAATGGTGATGGCTCAGCTAGCGTTTTAAAGCTCGACGACATTCCCGGAGGAGGCAAGACGTTTGAGCTCGTGACCAAGTTCTGCTACGGTGTAAAAATCGAGCTCACGGCTTTGAATGTTGTCAGCCTTAGATGTGCAGCTGAGTACTTACAGATGACTGATAATTATGGAGAGGGGAATTTAGTCGGTAAGACCGAGAATTTCCTAAACGAGATCTTTGGAATATGGACAGATTCGATCAAAGCTCTTCAAACGTGTGAAGACGTTATCGATTATGCAGAAGATCTTCACATTATCTCGAGGTTTGTTGATTCTCTGGCTGCTAAAGCATGTACTGATCTGACCCTTTTCAATTGGCATGTTGGAAGCGGGAATATTAGCCGACGAATGAATGAAAACGATACCAATTTGTGGAACGGATTATCAGCTTCCGGAAGGTACCAATCTTCGGGTGAAGATTGGTGGTTCGTTGATGCTTCGAGTCTCAGTTTATATCTGTTTAAAAGACTAATTATGGCTGTAGAAGCTCGAGGAATGAAGCTCGAGAATATAGCCTCGGCTGTTATGTATTATGTCAATAAGCATATTCCTCTAGTGTATAGACAAGTAAACATGGATGAACAAATTTCGGTAGATATGTTGGCTCCTTCGGAAATTGATCAAAGGGTTTGCCTCGAAGAGATCGTTGAATTGCTTCCTCGTAAAATAGGAGTAACGCCCACGAAATTTCTGCTTAAGCTGCTTCAAACCGCTATGGTGTTGCATACAAGCCAATCATGTAGAGAAGATATCGAGAAACGGGTTGGATTGCAGCTGGATCAAGCCGTTCTCGTGGATCTTCTCATACCTAACGTGGGTCACTCGGAGACGCTTTACGATATAGATTGTGTTTTAAGGATGATTGAGCATTTTGTTTCTGCGGAACAAGGAGGTATCGTGGCTTCTCCTTGCATAATGGAGGACGGGCAATTGGTGAAAGACGGTACAGATGAGGTAAACCCGATGACAATGGTGGCGACTCTGGTAGATGGATATTTAGCTGAGGTAGCACCCGACGTAAACCTAAAGCTCTTGAAATTCGAAGCGATTGCTACTGCCATTCCCGACTATGCAAGACCCTTAGACGATGGAGTTTATCACGCAGTCGACGTGTATTTGAAGGTAAATCCTATTCTAACCATTCATAATTGATTTCGATTGTTCAAAACGTAAAATTGTACGATTGTAGGCGCATCCATGGATTACAGATTTAGAGAGAGAGCACGTATGTAGACTCATGAACTGCCAGAAGCTCTCGTTGGAAGCCAGTACGCACGCAGCTCAGAACGAACGGTTACCTCTTCGGGTAATCGTACAGGTTCTGTTCTTCGAACAATTAAGGCTCAGAACGTCTATATCGAGTTGGTTCTTTGTCTCTGAAAGTCTTGAAAACGGAGAAAATCCGAATGGGTCGGTGAAAGAACGTGTTTTAGAGCTCGAAAAAGAGTGTATGAACATGAAACAAGAGCTTCAGAAGCTTGTGAGGACGAAGCGAAGCTGGAAGAATTTTACTCGGAAATTGAACTTCAAGAAGAAATCAGAATGTTGCAAGCCAAAGGATCAAACGCAAACGGTTTAGAAATTGAAAAATCCGGTTAGAACGGTTTATTCAATTCCCGTCCTCGAGTCTTCTAGCTGTAGACTTCGGTTATTGTTCTTGTATATTAGTTTTTCCGCGTATTTGGCAACGTTACTGTTATTCTTCTCTTTACGATTTAGGTTACTCGATATCGAATATCTTACTGCGAACGTGTTTCGTGTTTATTGATAAAAGCCTGATGTTTTTGATCATGTCACGGTGATCTTCAGGCGAAAAGCTGAATACTAATACACGGTAAGAGGAGATTTCTTGACGAAGCAACGGTCAATTTTTATACATTTCTCGGGAATTATATGACCCGAGAAACAATCTCATTCGCAAACCAGTTGAGTAAGTACAAACCACGAAAGAATCATCTGCTAGTTTTTGCAGGTGAAGTTGTTGAAGACATAGAGAAATTGATCAAACATGAAGACGGTTTTTTCGAACGGGAAAAGAAAGAATAAATCCGTAGTAGTTTTTATTCATGTTTTTAGCACCGTGGAAGGTCTTTGGGCGGTGGAAGAACAGATTCCTCTGACGTTTTTCCGTTCTTCACGACGAAAGCCATCTTCAAACCCCACATTGTATGGACTTCCAAATGACAATGCATGAACCAAACACCTGAAAAAACATCGGTTAGTTTTCGATCTTTCGATTTTGTTTCCCGTTGTAAATCTCACAATAGAACGATATTCTTTGTATTCAGAGAAAACTCGAATTTTCACGTCGAAATGCTTTGTTTGATTACAAAACGTCGCATTTACGTGTATATTCTTGAATCTTTACCCGGATTATCAGCTCTGAATCTTATGGCAGTCCATCCACCGGTGGGAACTCCAACCGTATTTCTCTCAGGTGGGTCAACGAGATTGAACTTAGCCGGATCTTTCTTAGGATCAAAGTTTCCGATGCCACTTCCGACAACAAAGAAGTTATACCCGTGGAGATGGAACGGGTGCGACTCAACGGTTAGAAGATTCGTGTCCTGTAAAATTAGCTCAACGGTGGTATTGAACTCAATATGGCTCAGTCTAGTTCCAACCGAAGTACCAAGATTAGCCGTTAGAGGGGCACCGGTGTAATTGAAGGGTTTGGGAGGGCGGTCGGGGAAATCAGTCCTGAAAACGCCTGACAAATGTTATATTGTTCAACGAAGCCACTAGCTTCGTCCCGTTCACACAACTCGGGCACGGGTTAGTTCCTAGTCCGATTGTGTAGAATAAACGACGGTCTACTTTCAAAGGTACATTCGCGGGGAAATTAGGCGTGTTGAGGCTTCTGAGTTTGCTGGTATAATCTAAGGCAAAAGTTGTGTCATTTGGTGCGGGAAGGTTTGGCATGATCGGTAAGACTGTGTTCGGCACGCCTTTGTATTGAAGAATTGCGGTCACGGTTTTGTTGTCTATTGGTACGGGAGCATCCATGAATGGCCTTGCCGCCATAAAATAGCGGTTTGGAGGTCGATCAGCTTTAACCAACACGTTCGTAGTTTGACCGGGTCCGAGAAGTATGGCTTTGGTCGTGAACGGTTTGGTGTAGACTGCATCGATCTCAACCACGGTCATGTTATGGCCCGCGATCGCGAAGAAGAGTTCGTCGTTCAATGCTGCATTTATGATCCTCAGAAGATATGTTTTACCCGCCTCGACCTCCAATGCAAATGTATCTGGCAAAAGTAGAGAGAAGAAAAATGTTATCTTCGATTATTCAAAATCTATATCATGTTGAAACAAATTTCCGTTGATGGTATGAGCGTCCGAGGTTGGAGGAGGTGAACCCAATTGGTTCGCTTGGTTTACAAGAGTCTCAACATCACCGTTCCACCATTCACCTGCGAGTAAATCGTTGGAAAATTCGTCTTCATCATCGTTATTAATGATAAAAAACCCAAATCACGCGGTGATCAAAAAATCTTACGTTATTATAAGCATTTAAACTGATTTTAAACAGATATTAGGTTATTAGAATAATCGTTTTGAAAAAATCTAGATCGTTTTTTGATTAATGATCACTATTGACCGATATTTGTCAAACCGGACCAATTCGTTATGTTCACTAACCGAAGATTATGTTGGTCTCTTGGTGCGGTTGTGGAAACGGGAAAAGGCTTCCCGGTTTAGGCATGATAACGATGGCTCCATAGACCGTGGCTCGTAACCACAGAATGTGAGCGTGCCACCATAGTGTCCCTCGTTGTCCGGTCACGTTAAAATCATAGACATAACTTTGTCCGGTCTGAATTGGACATTGCGTTATGTAGGCCGGTCCGTCGGCCCAACCGTTTCGGTATTGTTTCAATCCGTGCCTGGAAGATAGATCATAAACCGGTGAATTATAAATAAAACCGGTTCTATTTTTGGTTAATAGAGAGACTTACCAATGGATAGACATGTTGTATTGTACATGGTTTGTGACGTTGATGATGACTCGGTCTCCTTCTCTTGCGTAAATCGTTGGACCGGGAAACATTCCGTTAACCGTGACGATCGGTTTAGCGTGGCATAACCGACTTATGTTCATCACTTGAACCTAATCAATATATATATATCAATCAAAGAAGAAATAATTTATCTAGAGTTTCATATATAGAAAAATTAAATATAATAAGCAAGCATTGGTTTTTTTTCTTTTGATAATCATTGATTTTGATCAAATCTCAAACTTTAATATATTCTCGGTTTATATTAAACCGATAGTAAACCAAAGTTTATATGAAATCATCATGAGTAAACCGGACACTTACATCAAATTGGTATTTCTTGACTGCCGCCTCAACCGGAAAATCACCGGAAAACTTGAGAAGACAAAATAAGAGAATGAAAAAACTCGTGTTTCGAAATTTCTGCATTTTTCTTGTATTTTATTCGTCGGTAAATGCAGAAAATTAATGAAAAATCGATGTATAAGAAGAAAATCAAGATTCTGTGTATATATATATATATATTAATATTATTCTCTTCTTAATATTTTTGGTTGGACAGATTGTGGTGAAGACATCGTAGCAGTTGCTATGCTTATATAGTGTCCTAATGCAACCAAAAGTGAGTGTTGAAATGCATGGAAAATAATATTAAAATGCATAGAAAATAATATTATTTAGCATAAAATTTATTAAATATGATTAAAGAAATGAGTGTCAAAATCTATTAGAAATATGAATTCAAAATGGATTATTTCGGTATAAAATTTTTAAACTTTATCTTAGAAAATATAATTAATTAATCGGTATTCGATTAAAATGGTAATTTCTATAAATTTTGTGAAAAAAATATATAAAAAAATAGAAATGGAAAAAAGAAAAAATTGAATGAGGCTTGTAAGCAAAAACGTATGGGAAGACGTTGAGGAATCAGCGTAGCGTTTGTTAATAATATGGAGTACCTTCGAAGTTGATAAAATGTTTTTGTTAATAAAATGTTTTTGTTAATAAAATGTTTTTGTTTCTTTTACAAAAAGAAAAAACATATAAAAAATTATGTTTACCAATACTTTTTGTTGCTGCTTTAAAGACCTCAAAAATATATATTTTTTTAAAAGGATTTTCTCAAGTTTCCCTTCATTATTCTTCTAATCAATTATTTAAAAATCTTCAGTTGAAATATTTTTTTACCAAATTCGAACGTTATTATTTCTTTAAATAATATAAATCTAATTTTAATGGGGTTTTTTTTCTAAATTACATATCAAAAGAGAAAACAAATTAAGAAAACAAATTAACATATCAAAAGAGAAAACAAATTAAGAAGTTGGGGCTATTTACATAAGAATATATGTAATTCGGGTACCTTGATAGATAATTATATTTATTATTGTTAGAATATTGTTGGTGCTTTGGCCAAATCTTGCTTTGCAGTAACAGGTTGCTTAGCCACTGGTTTAGTCTGTCAAATATATATATATATATATATATATTAGTTTCACACGATATATGTGTATATATATATATATATACATAAATGTTTTGGTAAGAAAAAAAGACTTGTCTTGTCACAATGTGTAATACTTTTATTTTATTGTAATTTAAATTGAAATTCCAAGCAACAAAGACTCATAATTGACTCCTTGATGGACCACGGTTCATATAATTGGGCCTCTGAAAGCCCAACTTGAGTTAAGCCTGTCATCATCATCAAATAAAATGGAACTTATAGTATTAAAGTGTATATTTTTTTTCATATAATAATAAGTTATGTAATTTATTTTTCTTACCCATTGAAAAAATAAAGAGTAGATGGCCAATGCAATTTGGTGGAATTTTAAAACTCCAAAGGATTTTTTATTCGTTTCAATCGGTACACCGTTACACCTGGAAACAGACTCAGATACATCCTGAGATTCTAACCCGCCTTGAACCTGAATTCTAAATCCCGAGCTTCACACACGCATGTGCGACAGCCTAAGGCTATTCTCTCAATAACCTTACATAATGACTCGCAAGCCACTCCCCCACAAATCCCTAGACGAACACTCTATGATTTGTGTAAACAACACTTCGTAAAGTGTATACAAAACTCTAATTTTGTTTAACGTTTATCGGCTCTACTTCTCTCTTTGTCATTGATGATCTTTTTGAATAGATGGAGAAGTCTCTTCAATTTTTGCAATCTGAAATCGGCCAACACTCATCTTCTTTATAGGATTTGCATGATGTGTTTGTTCCAAATTGTGCTCTATGTTTTTCTCCAACAACTCCCTTATTTTTAGCTCCTTGATTTTCTCCTATAATTTAGCTTTTGACTTAGCTTTTTTTACCTATTCAAAATAGCAATTCAACAAACAATTTTTCAGATCAAAATATACTTTAACAATCTCCCCCTTTTTGATCTTGTACTTCAACAAACACATTATCAACAATCATGCATCAAAAAGATTTCAACATATATCAAAAACATATGTCTAGAAAAGTTGTTAAGCTGGTCCAACAAAAGTAATCATTAGCAATATTAGTCTTAAAAAAACATCAAAGCATAACATCGATCAAAGTACTGGTCATTGTCTTTAACGCTCAGTTTGCTCCAAGTACACCTCTAGTACCAGCAGATCCACTTTCTCCCCTTATTTGTGTGAGTATAAGATAAAAAACATAAGGATTAGACTCACAAAAATTAAGATGAGGATAAGAAGAGAAAGGATTAGAAAACTATACTGGTAGAAGTCCGAATCAGCAACTTCACATGCTTTAAGATAGCGTGTTGTTCAGCTATCATGTCAGTAATCCTCTTCTCCAGTTTTTGTAGCGACACAATCGTACTGTCATCTGAATTAAGACTGGTGTCACTTTGAGCAGCACGTTTATCCACATATCTCTGTTCGTAGTTTATCCACGGAGGAATCCTTTCCTTTGGTTCATCTTCTTTAACAATATCTGGGCATTGTTGTCTTAAAATTCCTTGAATAAGACATGGGAACGGTAGAATAAACCTTGTTCCGTTGGAATAAGCTTGAGTGAGTATCTGATCAAATATAACCTTTCCCATGTTGATAGGCACACCCAATTTGACACAATACACCATGATAGCGCTCTCTCTCTTAAGCAGATCTGTCTTCTTTGTGGGTAACCAGTTTGATCTACAGATCTTATTCAACAGTGCACAATCCCAAGTTATCTTAGCTGGTCCTATTTTATCAGACCATCGTGCATCATCCTTTCCCGTAAGTATACGGGATACAACGTTCATATATAGTTCAAGTTCCAACTCCTTCTCTCTAGTGATTTGAGAATTTGTAGTACCCATAAATCTATTTATATGTAACGGAGAAAACTCAAATACTCTCCCCCTAAGATATACCCTTGTGGATCTTGCTCAGGAGAAACTCTGTACTTTTCTGTGGTAGTCTTCTTCGACTTTCCACTATTTGATCCCCTGTCCTTCTTTCTTTTTGCCTTGTTTGTCTTCTTTTTCAGAGTTTTTAGCGGTATCTCAACTTCCTCAATCGAAACCGTATCGTCTTGAACCTCATTTTCTTGCAGGTGTGATTCTTCGGTATTTTCAGATGGTGTCTTTGTTGCTTGAACCACATCTTCTTGCAAGTCCCGTTCTGCGATATTCTCTGGTGGTGTCATAGGTGCTTCGAACAAAATCATCTCCAGCCTTGCATGATCCGCTCTTTCTTCTACAATTCCTCCAAGATTTTGTTCCTGTTCTTCCATCGATACAATAACAACAGATTGCTTGGAATTGCATACCTTTCTTCCTTTCTTAGGAATGGCATCCTGATTTTTCTTCATCTCATTCTCCTGTTGTGCTGTCGTCAAATCCCTTGCAGCTGTTGACCTAGTAATTCTTCTCACAATTGTAATAGGCGAACGAACAGATTTCTTTGGTTCCATTTTTTAGGGTTTCAGAGAGAATTCGAAATTTTGAAATTGAAAGTTTAATGCAAATGTTGTGCATGCAAGATGCATTTTTATATTCTCCAGAAACAAACGTCACTTCAATTGAGCAGATATTTACCAAATCACCCTTAGCAATCACTGCTCAAACCTTCAATATATATATATATATATATTTTTAAAAATACTACCTTTTAAGTAAATTAAATAAATCATATACTCAATTGAAATCAAAACAGACAGCACAAATATACTTAGCACATTTATCAGGTACACCCGTCATGTATGTAAATAGAATTACGTACCTGATTAAGAACAAACACTCTGGACTTCTAGAGCATCGAAATTGACAGATTTCCCCACCACTTAGACTCAGGCTACCTTGAAGGTATACTCTTATGATCAAATCATAGCGGAGTATATAGGTTTCATTCTTTTATCATCATTCATTTTTTCTTTTCGTTTATTCTTGCATAATGTATGCTTGAATATTCTTTTTTTTTGTCTTTTTTTTATATTTTTTTACTAACCTTATGCCCTTAAGACGTCGAAGTTGGAAATCTGTCTCACCACTTAGATCCGAGCCAATTCCATTGCACTCTTATCAAAATTATTGACAGCGGAGTGTAGGAGTGTTGTTCTCATCTGTGCACTAAAAAACTTTTTCAAACATGCCAGGTGCACCTTAATATCAGTGAAAGTATACTTCGACTATCATATTTCTCAATCAATAAAGTACATTCATTACTCTTTTTACCTTTCAAAGCTCGCACACACCCAGTGCCTTTCTTAGATTCACAAAGCGGTTCATGTCAAGGGGTTTAGTGAAAATATCAGCCAATTGTCGTTCTGTAGACACATATTCAATTATCAATTGCTTTTTCTCAACGAGCTCTCTAAGAAAATGATGCCTAATCTCTATATGCTTTGTTCTAGAATGTAGTACTGGATTTTTTGAGATGTTAATGGCACTTGTATTGTCACAATGAGCAATAAAAGAGTTAAAATCCATACCATAATCCGATAGCATTTGGTTCATCCAAATAAGTTGTGTGCTACAACTTCCCAATGCTATATATTCTGCCTCCACTGTAGATAAAGATGTAGAATTTTGTTTCTTACTGTGCCATGAAAAAAGGTTATTTCCAAGAAAGAAACATCCACCGGAGGTGCTTTTCGATCGTCAGCATTACCATCCCAATCTGCATCACAAAAGCCTATCAATTCGCAATTAGTATCCTTTGTATAGTATATACCAAATTCACTAGTTCCCTTTACGTATTTGATTATCCGTTTTACTGCTTGAAGATGTGAGCGCTTTGGATTGGCTTGGTAACGTGCACAAATTCCTACACTAGCAGTAAGATCAGGTCTACTTGCGGTTAAGTATAGTGAACTTCCTATCATGCTTCGGTATAGCTTCTGTTCTACATCTTCTCCTTCAGAATCCTTTGATAATTTTGTTGTTGTAGACATTGGCGTAAGTGCAATTTTGCTGTTGTTCATATCAAATTTCTTCACTAAGTCTCGTGCATACTTGATTTGCGATATAAGATTCCATCATCTAATTACTTTACCTGCAAACCAAGAAAGAACTTTAGTTCTCCGAACATACTCATCTCAAACTCTTGTGTCATGGTTTGTACAAACCAGTCAACTTTCTTTTGAGATGTTGAACCAAAGACTAAATCATCAACATAAATTTGAACAACGAGTAAATGATTATCAGATTTGTGAATAAATAGAGTTCGATCAACTCCCCCTCGATTGTATCCCTTGTTGATGAGAAATGTGGCCAATCTGTCATACCACGCCCTTGGTGCTTTTTTCAATCCATACAGTGCCTTCTTAAGTCGATAAACATGATCTGGATGTTTATGATTCTCAAAGCCTTGATGTTGTTCAACGTATACTTCTTCTTGTATAATTCCATTCAAGAATGCGCTCTTTACGTCCATTTGATATAACCTGAAACCAAGAACACAAGAGACTCCAAGTAGCAATCGTATAGATTCTAACCTAGCAACTGGTGCGAAGGTTTCATCAAAATCTATCCCTTCAACCTGGGTATACCTCTGAGCTACAAGTCGTGCCTTATTCCTAGTAATTTGACCTTCCTCATTAGTTTTGTTTTTGAAGATCCATTTTGTTCCTATCACGTTAGTCTTAGTAGGTCGAGGTACTAGATACCATACATCATTACGTTCAAACTGTTCCAGTTCCTCTTGCATGGCTTTAATCCAAAACTCATCATTCAATGCTTCTTTCACTTTTTTTGGTTCATGTTGGGATGTGAAACAAACAAACCTCACCAAATCATTATAATTTATACGTGGTTTATTTCTCATCCTTCTTGACTCGTGAACATCCCCAATAACATCTATTATATAATGATTTTTATGCACTCGAGTTTAAGTGATTCCCTCTTCCGTTTTGCATGTCAAGTTCTCCTCGGAATTTCTTATTCCTTGACTGTCAGTTTGTTGCTCAGGTGGACCTTCTGCTTCGGCAAGCGCACTTACTGTGTCAGTTTGTAACTGTATCACATTTTCATCAAAAGATTCTGAATTTTGACTATCCTCATCAAAAACAACGTTAGTGGATTCAATAACAGTCTTGGTACGAAAATTACATACTCGAAAATATATTGAATTTGTACCATATCCAAGGAACATACCATCATCACTTTTTGAGTCAAACTTGCCAAGATACCCAAACACATGAAAATAATTGATATTTGGTGTCTTACCTTTCCATATTTCGTATGGAGTTTTTTCTGTACCTGTTCGTGCATAAACTCTGTTGATGATATGACACGCTGTGTTAATTGCTTCTGCCCAGAACCAAGGTGCAACTCCCTTGCCGTGGAGCATTGCCCTAGCCATTCCCTACAAGGTTCTATTTTTTCTTTCCACAACTCCATTTTGTTTTGGAGTTTTTGGAGCAGAATATTCATGTGTAATACCAAGTTTATTACATAACTTTTCAAACGACTCATTCTCAAATTCACGACCATGATCACTTCTAATTCTCTTAATTCTCCCTTTGGTATTTATCAAGTTCAAACACAAATAATGAAAGACTTCAAAAGTTTCACTTTTATCTCGCAGAAATCTAACCCATTTATATCTCGAAAAGTCATCAACACATATAAAAACATACCTTTTTCCACTTATGCTTTTAGTTTGCACAGGACCCATCAAATCCATGTGAAGCAAATCAAGTATGTGTGTAGTCTTGATCTGCGACATCTTCTTGTGATGTTTTCGAACTTGTTTCCCTTGTTGACGTGATTTGCAGATCACTTTCTTTGTCTTTGACATCCTAGGCATACCTCGAATCATATCAGAGTTAGACAGTTTAGCAATGGTTCGATAATTTACGTGACCTAAACATTGATGCCATAAATGAATTGGATCCTGTGAAACATGAAAGCACTTCACTTCTTCTGTCCAGATATAACAGTTATTAGGTGCTCTTTTTCCTACATAAACGTTTTTACCATCCTTATCTGTGACAGTGCATTTTTCATGTGAAAACGATACATGCAACCCTTGATCACAAAGTTGACTCATACTAATCAAGTTTGCTTGAAGTCCCTGCACAAAATACACGTTAGTCAGCTTCGGTTGCCCCATTGTCATAATGTCTCCTTTTCCTTGTATGTTTCCTTTTCGTCCATCACCAAAAGTTACACTTCCTCCTTTGGTACTTTCATTAAAATTTGACAGCAAACTAAGATTACCTGTCATGTGCCTTGAACAGCCACTATCAAAATACCACATAGAATCTTTCTCATTTTTATCGAAGTAAAAGCAACATTGCATCTTAAGTCCAATTTCCTAACCCAGATTTGTTTAATCGTAGGTTTTCTTACTGTCGTATACCTTTCACTCTTTTTAACCCAAATTTGTCCAATGTTAGGTGTAGACCAGTAAGGAAATTTACCTTGATATTGCCGTGACTTACCTCGAAGATTTGTTCTCTGTGATTTACCTTGGATCCAATGTGATTGATAGTGATTCAACCTTTTCTGTGTTGTCCTCTTGTTGAAAAACTTTGAGATCTCTGTTCATGATGTTTCAGTTGATAACAATTCACTTGAATATGCCCCTTTTTCCACAATAGTAACATCTTCTCTGTTCTATATATTTGGAACTCATGGGCACTGCAGGTATACTTGGCGTATCTGAAGGTATAACTGTCTCTGTCCGATCTTTACTTTTGATGAATTTTCCTTCGTTGCGAGAACTTTCTCCTGTGTAGCCAAGTCCATGGTGATTCGTATCTCTTTTTCCTATTGTCAACAAGTAGTCCAGCTTTTCTGTTCCATTTGACAACATCCTAAAATTTTTCTTGGTTTCCTCTAGTTGACTTGAAACTTGAGTTATCTCTTCCTCCTTTTTTAAAAGTTGTTCCGTAACAACTTTTAATTGTGACTCCACAACATTCTTTTCTCTAAGAATTTTCAGATTTCGCTGTCCCATCTCAATACATTTTTCGAATAACTCTTTCATGGTTATCTCATCATCATCACTTTCTTCATTTGATTTTTCATCTTCACTTCCTATAACACCGTAGAAAGAGATGTAATTTATCATGTCATCTTCTTCACTTTCATCCTCCGAATCTGTAGATTCTTCCTGAGTGATAAGAGATTTGTTCGCCTTTTGAATGTTTAGACATTCACCTTCTTTCTCCGGGTATACCTTGCGTGTCTTGGGGTATCCCTGTGGCCTTCTTTTTAAGAATTTATTGAATTTCTTTGCCAACAAGGATATATCTCCGATGTGTCCCTCATCTTCTGAAGAATCTTCTTCAACTTTTAGTGTTATTCCTTTAGATGCACTTTTGTTTACTGATCCTTGTTCTACTTGTAGCTCCATATCATACGCGGACAAAATTCCCACTATCTCCTTGAAGCTTGTTGTATCGGTATTGAGTGACATGTTCATTGCCGCCTTTTGAGCTGAGAACTTCTTTGGTAAGCACCGAAAAAGTTTCTTAACAAGTTTCTTGTCTTCATAGGATTGACCTAAAACATGTGCTTCATTTGCTAAAGCGTTCAATCTTCCACTAAAACCTTTTACACTTTCGTTTTCTTCCATTTCAATCTTCTCAAATTGATGTTCAATGATGTCCAATCTTGTTCTCTTCACAATTGAAGTTCCTTCGTGTATTGTTTCAAGTGTGTCCCAAGCTTCTTTAGCAGATTCGCAACCTTGTATTTGTTTGAATTCATCCATGTCAACTGAAGCGAATATTGCTGCTAATACTTTTGCATTATACGTGGATGATCTTTTTTNNNNTTTTCCAGCTCTGATACCAATTGAAAAAATAAAGAGCAGATGGCCAATGCAATTTGGTGGAGTTTTAAAACTCCAAGAATTTTCTATTCGTTTCAATCGGTACACCAGGTATACCTAAAAACAGACTCAGACACACCCTGAGACTCTAACCCGCCTTGAACCTGAATTCTAAATCCCGAGCTTCACACACGCATGTGCGACAGCCTAAGGTTATTCTCTCAATAACCTTACATAATGACTCGCAAGCCACTCCCCCATAATCCCTAGACGAACACTCTATGGTTTGTGTAAACAACACTTCACAAAGTGTATACAAAACTCTAATTTTGTTTAACGTTTATCGGTTCTACTTCTCTCTTTGTCATTGATGATCTTTTCGAATAGATGGAGAAGTCTCTTCAATTTTTGCAATCTGAAATCGGCCAACACTCCTCTTCTTTATAGGATTTGCATGATGTGTTTGTTCCAAATTGTGCTCCATATTTTTCTCCAACAACTTCCTTATTTTTAGCTCCTTGATTTTCTCCTATAATTTAGCCTTTGACTTAGTTGTTTTTTACCTATTCAAAATAGCAATTCAACAAAAAATTTTTCAGTACAAAATATACTTTAACACATACCATAAAATTCATTACACTGAAATAAATTTGGCTAAACATGTCATGCAATGAAATTAAATGGATCACAATTAGGGTTTACATCGCTAATGTTTACGTGAGATAGTACCATCAAAGGAACATTTGTTTAAATACTAATAAAAAAATAAGCTAGAAATTTCGATTTATATAAAGATCGAAAGAAAATGAAAAAAAATCATTGTTTCATTGATTATTCTGAAGTGTGAAAAACTTAGTTTTACTATAGCCATTGATATTCTATTTATACAATATTGATTTCAGCCTAAACATTCAATAAATGGAATATGTTGAATACAATAACATTTATTAGGGTGATTTTCGATTCTATTTCTCAAAGGAATATTCCTCTATTTTGCTGGAGTGACACTATGTTTTCCTCTGAAGCTCATGTTTGGATTGGACCAATGTGTTTTCGTTTGAGTAGAAGTCTTCTAATTATGTTGGGAGAAGAATAATGAACTTTGTGTGTTAATATCTTCCCTCAAATTTGTGTTGAGTGAATGCCAAGACCAAGGTTGAGCCGAAGTTATTGAAAATGTGTTTTGGACATAGACTTTGTAAATATATCTGCCACCTGAAATTTAGAGGAAACATTTTTAGTAAGAATAGAATCTAAAACTACTTTTTTTTTAATGAAATGATAATCTAATTCGATATATTTTTATTTTTCATGGAAGCCTAGATTCGTGAGAGATGAACTGTAAAAAGGTTATCGAAATGCAGTATAGTGGAGTAATTTTGAGCAATGCCAAGGTCATGTAGGATGAAGGAAATCCAAGTTAGTTTAGCTACCAAAGATTCCATGGATCTATACTCCGCTTCAATGGATTAGCGAGATACAATAGATTAGAATTTTGTTGACCATAAGACAAGATTGGTGTCAAGGAATGCACAAAAATATGTTGTTGAACAGCGAGTATAATGACAACCTAACCAATCATCATCACTAAAGGAATGAAGAGTAAATGTGGTGTTAAGATGAATATATAATCCAAGACTGAATTTTCTTTTAAGATATCGAAGCATATGTCATTTTGATGTCTATAACAGTCGGAGAATGCATTTTTTGACACAAGTGATTAATATCATAACGTTGATTAGGTCTAGTTAATGTTAAATACTGAAGTGCTCCTAGAATACTGTGAAATTATGAAAGATTATCATAAAGAAATAAGTCTGAAGTAGATGCATTGTGCTTTAATGGCATTGGGGTAGATAAAGGCTTAAAAAGCTGCATGTTTGTGTGAGAGATAATGTCTTTAGCTTAATGTGTCCGATGAAGAGAAATGCCATTAGTGTGAAAAGTTGCTTGAATTTCCAAGAAATAATGCATTTTTTTAACGATTTCATAAAGAACCGAGAGCTAAGTTCAGTAACAAAACAATTTATAAGCTTGTTTGAGTTACTAGTAAGTAGCATGTGGTCGACGTATAGCAGTAT
This sequence comes from Gynandropsis gynandra, assembly GCA_036759665.1. Taxonomy (NCBI): domain Eukaryota; kingdom Viridiplantae; phylum Streptophyta; class Magnoliopsida; order Brassicales; family Cleomaceae; genus Gynandropsis; species Gynandropsis gynandra. The sequence continues at coordinate 35,610,474 of CM071873.1, read as the reverse complement.
AACCATGATTTTATCATTACTTCTATAAATGAAAAAAGATGTCTCTATCGTACTAGAAAGAAAGTCATAATCTATTAAGTAAGAACGAAATAAACCAAGCTGAAGATTCTTGTTTAAGAACATAGATGATTTTCTTTAAACGACACACATGATTTTGGGTAATACTCACTTACAAAGCCCGAAGATTGTGATATGAAGATAATTTCTTGTAACTCTCCATGTAGAAAAGCATTACTAACATTAAGTTGTTGTATAGACAAGTTTTTAGCAATGTCAAGACTTAAAACAATCAGAATTGTACAGGTTTTCACAATAGGATTATATGTGTCTATGAAGTTTATCCATTTTTTTCATGATATCCATTTGCTATTAACCTATTTTTAATATGTCTAAGGTACCATTTGATCTTAGTATAGTTTTAAAAGCCAATTTGGACCCTAGAACATTCATGTTTGAAGTGACTGAAACTATATCCCAGGTATTAATATGTTATGAATCCTAAATTTCGGCTTGCGTAGAGGTTGTTCATCCAAAATGTTTAAGAGTAGAAGTAATGGTTTTGAGAGTAAAAGGTACCTCTGTAGTGGTGAGTAAAGCATATTTGGGATTTGTTTTCGCAATCCTTGATCTGGATTTTGTTGTTATGTGGTGAATTAGTGGACTTAAAGAGTCAAAAGATGTACGAAAAATGAAAACTACTCTCATTATAAACATGTTTGACAATATAAACTCTACTAATTGAAGGAAATATGCATATATACCCTTTGTATCTATTACTATATCCAAGGAAAATACAATGTAAAAAACAAGGGTTAAGTTTATTATAGGCATAAAGTCGTAATATGGATAGCAAGAACTGTCAAATACTCTAAAGAAGAGTAGTTCGGTTCACTTTTAAACAACAAGCTCTTAGGACTTTGATTATTCATAATAGAACATGTCAGTAAGTCTATAAGTAACTTAAAAGTAAAGAAAGATTCGACCCACTATTTGAGAGGTACATGTGATTGGTAAAACATGGCCAAGCCAATTTCCATTAAATGGCGATGTCGTCTCTTTGGTCTCTTTGATATTCCATTTTGTTCAAGGGTTTAGGGACAAATCATTCAGAATTTTATACCGCAATCTATAGTGTGTTGTAGGAAGGATTTTTTTTATTGGATTATTCTTTCCCATTCTCTGAAAAACCTTGATCTTCTTGTTAAACTGAAATTCAACATAATTTGAAAGTTTACAAAAACATAACAGAATTTATCATTTGATTTCAGAGGAAAAACTAACAAATCATGGTAAAATTGTCAATGAAAATAACATAATATATAAAACTTTGAGTAGAGCAAACATGGAAAAGTCCTTAAAGATCACAATGTAACTATTCTAAAGGTCCAAAGCTCGAAATGAAGAACTACTACACAGAAGTATATTTTCATTTTTTGTTCAGTTAAGCATGAATCACATCAACTAGAGGAGACTTTGGCGACATGAATCTTTCCACTTGTTCTTAAAAGTTGAAGTATTTCGTCATGTAGGTGACAAGTTTGTGCCAGATTTTTCTGAGAAGTGACTCGTTCTCCGATAGAAAATAGAATTTGTTGAGTAGAAGGGTCTAAACCGTTAAGTTTTGTTTTCAGGTTGTCAGTGTCTTGCGAGAGTAAATATCTTTAATTATCACACCATTATAGTAGAAAATAATATAACAAGGATTGTGTGCAATATGTTAAGATATAGATAGTAGAGATTTCTTAAGTGATGGAACTACTAGAATATCATGAAGAGTAAGCATACCGGAGGTAGAGGGCATAGTAGTTGTAACAACGTGTGTGATGAAAAACAATGATCCATCATCTACCATGACTTTGTGTGCCTATCGTATGGTTGTATATCTTGCATATGGTTAGGTTGATTAGTCATATGAGTGATAGCCTTAGATTTAATGTACCATTTAGCTCCCGAAGAATCCAAAATATGAAAGGAAACTAGAGCATGCAATATGTTTTGAGATTGAAACGAGTTGTCAAAACAATGTCAACATTTCAACGCAACACGAATGTATTTGTCACATATTTGACATAAAAAAACGAGGAGATGCATCATATGAGATAGCTTGTTTATTTTGATGAGATCGATAAGTGTTTGAATGGATCTCTTGAATGAAGCCTCTATCCCTAGAGGTGAAATTAGAAGGTTTGATAATTTTATCATTGATGAAATAAAAAAACTCTTTATATATAAAAGAAATTCAATTTGAGTTTTCCAAAAGTTATATTTTAGGTTTGGATTGGGCATTATATTTTGGTTTGAATTGAAGGCCTTTTAATTGTGTTGTGATGGGAGAAGACTAAAGGATCTTGTGTTAGTATTATACACTATAATATGTATTATGTATAGTATATGGCTATGCGAAATAATGCGTTGATCATTTAAAATACTTATTACTATTCCAAAATTGAACTATTATGCGATTTTTTTAGTGTTTGAATAAAACATATTATCATTTAAACTTTAGATAATCACAAGATTTCTTTAAAAAAAATGATCACTATGGAACCTATACAATATTATTATTGGAAATTCAGAATATTTTATAAAATTAACGTTAACCTAAACCCGTTTTTTACCAAACAAAACATTGTTAAAGCGAATAATTAATATAAACAATTGATGATATGATTGTATTAGAAGTATCTAATTTCGAGATTAATTAGTTTTTCAAATCCCTAATTATCACAACCCCATGTGTATTAAACCCAATGTAACAAGAAAGATTCAGTGAACCCATAAGAAAAATTATTCAATTGTCTCTTAGCACCAATGAAAGGTTGGGGATATAAAGCTCTAATTAATATTATTAAATAAAAATTTAAAACCCCAAAACCTTAATGTTTTTTTAAAATAATTATTATATAAAAATAAATTGGGTCCAAAATCCAAAAGATCACAATCTGGTTAACAAAAATAGACATGCAAGATTCTTGCTGACTAAGTGATCTGTTCCATGTAGCTTTGTCCCCTCTTAGGTGTTTATCCCTAACTGCCCAAACACATTGATGAGAGAGTTTGGCTCTTTAATATAAAATATCTAAAAAAAACATGAAATTAATTAATTAATTATAAATTAATAAATCACAGTTTTTGAGGGAATAAAAAAAACAAACACATAACATACTACAGAAAATAATTCGGATTAGAAAAAAGGAAAAAGAGTTCAGTTTTTTCTGTGCTGACTCAAAAGTCTGTTATTGTATTTATTTTTATTCGACCATAATTTTTAATTAATTTTCTTATATTTTTTCAATAATCTTGCAAAATCAGAATTATTTGCATTGTATAATAATTTGAACGACATTAAACTTACTACTGTAAGTACATATGTAAAAAAAACAAACACATAACATATTACAGAAAATAATTCGGATTAAAAAAAGGAAAAAGAGTTCAGTTTTTTCTGTGCTGACTCAAAAGTCTGTTATTGTATTTTTTTTATTCGACCATAATTTTTAATTAATTTTCTTATATTTTTCAATAATGTTGCAAAATCAGATTATTTGCATTATATAATAATTTGAACGATATTAAACTTACTACTATAAGTACATATGTAAAAAAATCCAGAATCCGGTTTATTTTAGCTAAAAATATGTATTATAATAACACAGATTTAATTATAACACACATTTTTATATTGGACAAGGTGTTCAAATTAGTGAAAATTAGGGGGAAATTATTTATAAATTTATTATAAAATATTTAAAATAAATTTTAAAGATAATTGTTAGACATTGTGATTGTTTGAATATTCTTGTTGTTTGAATAAATAAATAAACAGTTTGGTCACTGTGTATTTATTTAATTATTACACAAATTTGTATATTGGACAAGAAGTTCAAATTAGTGAAAATTAGGGGGAAATATTTATAAATTTATTATAAAATATTAAAAATAAATTATAAAGATAATTATTAGACATTGTGATTGTTTGAATATTCTTGTTGTTTGAATAAAAAAATAAATAAACAGTTTGGTCACTGTGTAATGGTGGTTCGTTGAACATATCCAGCAAACCGTGAGAAACCCATGTTGCTTTAATTGATGCAATTTTTTTTAGTATTTTTATTCGGGTTAACGTATATAAAAACAATAAACGAATAAATTAAAATATGTATTGACAAATAAGAAAAATCCGGATAATAAATATAGAAAAATTTGACAAATTTATACAAATGGTGCATTGAATTCTAAGGAGAGCCCAAGCTGTATTTCTTTCATTTGATGCGGAAAGATGATTGAGATGGATTAAATACAAATTTCGAATTCAAATTTTCTGAATATATTTTAATATATCGAGCATACTATACATTTATATATTATAAATTACTATAAATAATTAAACATATTGATTCAAATTTGAGTTTTACAAACGAAAACAATAGAAAAATATATATTTTTTGTATGATTTCCATTTAATTTCGGTAGAGATATATTGGACCAAAAACTCTAACATCAAGGATAAATATATTAAGATATTAATAATTCAGTATTTTTATTTTGTAAACATTCTACACATGAATAAGTTGTCAATTTATTCAATGTGTTCCTCTTTTTCTAAAATTATAATCAATATTAAAAGCATTAAATAAATATAATTCTCCAAATAAATTACCAATCTTATAATAAGATTATTTTGAATATAAAGATAAATTATTTTTGCTATATTTATATAATTATAATAGCAATGTGGAATATGTTGCCCACAAAGTTGGAGGAAGAGACTAACAGTTATAATTAAAAATAAGTTCCGTACATAAGGAGGTCGAACGAACCATCGTAGCTACTAGCTCTATGCACGTGATGTCTACCCCTTTTTTATTTTTAACCACAAATATATTATTATGTATATGTAAACTGTTATTAAATAAATGGACGACGAAATTTTATTTTATATATTTTAGCATGATTCTCTTCGATTTTAGATTCCTTCTTATTAATATTTTGATTTTTTATTTAGTTTTATTCTCTCACAAATATTCAGATTTCGTTTTAAAAAAATGTTAGCAAAACTTGATAAATATTATTTGTTGATTCAAATTAGGTAAAATTATATATATACATAATTAGATATATACATAGATTAATAATTAACTTAAACATAATACATGAACCGTATGGTATTTACCAAAATACCAAAATACATGCAAGTTTTACAAGTCTAACTTGAAAATAAAGAAATCGAAATCATCTTTCTCCAAAATCTTAGTGAGGATATCAACAATTTGAAATTTGATAAAAACATAACGTCGTGATTCATTGAACAAATTCACCGCGAATTATATGATAATTTATTTCCATATATTTGGTGTATTCGTAAACATCGAACTGATACTAATATGTAACACAATCTGGTTGTTATAGTGTAACGACATCGAATGAGGTTGGGCGGATGCCTAAACTTGAAAGAAGGTTTTTGAGCCAAAGAAACTCGCAACCGTCATGGTCATGGTGTGATATTCTGATTTGGCAGATGATTAAGACAAAGTCAATTGTTTTTTTTTTTGTCTTCCACGAGATGAGAAAAATATCCAGTTGAAATAATCATCCAATAATTGATTTGAGAGATATGAAAAAGATTGTCTAATTAGAGTCATATCAAACAGTAATATGTAGGTCATGATGAGCATGAAGGAGAATGTCTTGCTCAAGATTGAATTTAATGCACCCAACAACCCGTAACACTGCATGTCAATGTTTTATGGTAGGATATTGCATGAATTAGAAGAGAGTATGGATATTGTATGCAAAATTCGAATGAGTAACACCAAGATAGACCAAACGATAGCATTCATGATGAAAAAATAGATCAAAGCCATCTTGTGATTCTGTTCGAATCGAAATGTTGCTAGTTTGGAACCAAGAAGATCCATCTTAAAAATAATATCTAAGGAATACATCCAGTGACAAAGATAAAATACCTTGAGAACTACTTGTCACCTTAATGTCCGAGAATACTTGAGAACCCCATAAACTTTATATGGGAACATGATCCTAAATAATCTTCGAATATTTGAAATCCTACTTAGTCATATATATATATATATACACTAAAATGTGTAGATAAATGCATCCCGACGAGTATGTGAAGATAGTAATAGTAAACAAAAGATATTCGGAAGCCATATGTTTGAAGAGCTTGATGATCTTGACGAACCAACATCGAAAAACCTATTTTAATCAGTGCAAGAATTTTTTGAGATGACACAAAGGATCTGTAAAAGTTGTATGAAATCTCGGTGTTAATTTTATGTAGACCTCTTCATGTAAATTATCATGCATAAAAAACATTATGCACATTCATATGGTGAACCTTCCAGTTTCCAACTATTTCCGCTATAAAAAAATACGTGTAGTCATCATGACTACATAAACAAATGTCTCTCTGTAATCTAGACCTTTGACCTATCTATTTTCATGACCAGTATACTAGCTTTATAACGTTCAATGGTAAATCAGAATTTAATCTTATAAATGCACTCGCAACCAATAGCTCGTTTTTCTAGATGAGTCGTTTCCAAAACCCACGTTCCATTTTTGTCAATGCATCAATTTCAGATTTCATTAACAATTCCAATTATGATCTTTCATGGATATGAAAAACGTCGAAGGTTCAATATGAATAGTAACATTTCAAGAAAATGAAGATGTGCCAACAAAAATCGATCACAAAAACCGGATGAGAGAGAGGATACATGGTACTTGAGGTTAAGACAAATGGAGGTGAGACTTCAGGTGACATGGTCAATATTTGAACAATGTGAATGATGTAATCACAAAGACGTGTAGATGGTAATTTAGGGCAAAAGCCACGTCTCAAAGTAGGACTCAAATGAGACAACGTGTGTGGATCAGAAATCTATTTAGAGATATCGAGATTAGTCATATCCAAGACATTCAATGAATAAACAAAATATAAGATCTATTCAAGATCGGGGCAGGATTTGACCCAAGGGTGTAGGAAAACCACATTCAAGACTGCGCATAATGAACATCCTTCCTTATCATCACCAACGTGGAACGACTTAGAAAGAAGTTACAACAATGTAGTGTCTACAGTATAACATCACTCTTTGCAGAAACAAAAGAAAATATTGTTTTGAGGGAAAACATCTCGAGAAATGAAAAAACGTAATTTAATGCATACACCCATCATCCTTTTTAAAAGTTAGGATTAACCCACAAAAACACATTTCTGACTTGTGATGCATATTTATCACCATGAATCTTCTAATTATGGACATAACACATTGAATCAAGAACGGAGGTGTACCGTTTAAGACTTCATACGATATGTTACCATTAATTAAGAAAATGTGAAAAGGTGGTCATTAATTGGCGACATGAACAAAAAAATCTATAGAGAACTAGACAAACCACAAACCACAATTCAGAAAATTTTAGGTCCCATTACAGAACATTGAATCTCGACCAAAAAGTGAAGGTGAGGCGATGCAGATGGCCACACGCCCCAGATTGATCAGTAGAGAACCTTTAATCGAAAGATGATGTTCGAAGATTAAAAATGAAATCGAAGATCGAAAGACAAAGACAAAAAAAGTTCGAAACAAACAAAATAATCTAAAGAGGAAGACAAAGTCGAAGATCGTTGAATACTATCGTCAACTAAGAGACTGCGGTGAGAATCGCCAAGTGATTCACCATGATTATCACTAATACATAAGAATCATCAGATTTACAAAAATCACCATAAACACAGAGAAGACGATATAAGATATACAATGACACAAACAACGATATGATAAGGTACTGTTGATGATAAGACACATAGATGTTGATGGTAAAAGAATCAAACCGTCGCGAACACACCAACCAAGAAATGTCGATTCAATTGAAACTGAGCGACATAAATCCAACAACTAGAGAATGAAACCGCACGTACAAGAACCAAACATAGGAATAAATAAAATTATTCATTCGTAACTACTCTGATACCATGATAAATCTTCGACGGTTGAGAGAAAATAATACTCCTTGTTGATCCATATCAGGGTACAATTAGGTGTATATATAGAATAGTAATTAACCTAGATATAATACATGTATCGTAATATTCATTGAAATACCCCCACTAATGAAACGATTAAATATCGTCAATTCGCATTGAAACCCAAAACCCCAATTTCAAAACCTAAAAATATAGATTTTTGACCCTAGGAGCATAACTTCATTCTTTAACGATTAACACAATGTTAATATAAGTATTCGAAAATCCAATTAACAAAGTTAGAGAGTATGATCATAAAAAAGGTTATCCTTTTGTTTAATATATGACACAAAATTCTGTAATTTGAAATATGTCATGAATGTCAATAAATTCTAGTTGGATATATTTATAATTATAAAATGATAATATTTTCCAAATAGTGAAGTGAAAGTATATATAAAGAAAATTTACATAAATAATTATATTTCTATTATTGATAACAAGGAAATAAATATATTTCTATTATTTCTAACAAATCTATCATCAATTAAATTCAATATCTAAAATACGAAATTTATATAGTTCCGATATATTGACATGAACTCCAACATAAGCAACTCATAAACTAACTCATTAGTCGACACATATCCTAACATAATAGAGAAACCCATAAATCGATAAAACAATCGATAAATGAATATTATTATATGGATATGAATTGCTTCAGATTGATAAATTTATATTTTCAATGTTAAAATTTTTATTTTTGGATTTCAAAATTTTGTTTCAACATATGAATTAACGTTTAATTAATAAATGATTTTTTTAAAATTAAATAATTTAGAGAATATAATCGATGTTAAATTTTGAGATGTCAATTGGACGAATCAATATTAGGAGATTAAACGAAAAGTACGTAATTGAAATGATAAAATAATAATAATAATCATAATAATAATAATAATAATAATAATATATAAAGAGATGTGAACAAGTTATAAATGAAAGAACTCATTTATGAAAAAAAGATAATATAAAATATATTTGATTGGTATTTTTAAAAATTAATTGGTTGTATATTTACTTATTTTTAATATATTAACTGATTCTAAAACCACATTATCTCTTAACGTAAATAGTTGTAATATATTTTCTAATACCCTAAAATTTCAATTTTACATAGTGATATGGCAAAAACATAAATAGAAAACTAACTTACTAAGAAATTTAAGTTACAATGGAAACTCACTAATAAGATACGATTGAAAAGTTTCCCTTTGTTATTTGTCAAAAATTAGGACAAAAATAATAATTTTAGATTTCTTTATCACTTTTAATTCATCACATTTTCTTTCATTAGACAATGAAAAAAAAAACATAATAATTCTAATAATAATAACAAAGAAAATATTAGAACGAATAATATATTTTTTTACGATGTGATGTCACATGATACATTGACATTCCAAATAAATGCAAGACTTTCCCAAAATTTAATGCGAAACAAAATAAAAAAGATTTCAATTTCTTTTTTAATGAACATCTTTTTATGACTGTCGAATTCGATACCGTTATATTTTTTGGTGTATATTGATAAATTCTGAAAGTTTCACATTAGTTTACAAACAATATAAATTAAACCAAACATACAATGAATTAAAATAAATTTAATATATATATATATATATATCAAATTTCACAAAAGTTAATTAAATATTTATGTATACTATTTGGCAAAATTCCATTAGATTTAAAAATCAAATATAAAATAAGAAATTTGAAAACATAAATTATAATTATTATTAACCAAACATTTTTTTATAACCGTAGAAATTCGCACCCATTATTACTTGATTATGTGTTAGGTCAACTTTAAAAAATTTATACAATGGTTTATAGACCATAATAATAATTTTTTTAGTAAATTGTAATCATTCTCAATATAAGATATAAATGTACAATGAAGAATTTGAACCAATGACGGTTTACCTTTTTTTAATATTGTCCGAATAGGAACTTACCAATATATTATCCAATTATAGTATTAAAAAAATCCATTTTGTAGTAAAAAAAATATTATATAAAATATAATAATTTAAAATATTTGAAATTTTTTACATTCAAAATATTAGGTTTCTCATTTGTTTTTTAAGCAAAATTATATTTCAGTTTTTGTTCATTAGTCGCAGAGTAGATTCATATTTATAATTTTAATTAAACAATAGAAAATGTGATTTTTTAAAAACTAAAACGAGTTTTAACCTTTTAAACGTGTCTTTAAAAGTTTGGAAAATCACTGTTGAAAAAAAAAGTTTAGAAAAACAAAAAGGATAAATAATTTTTTTTTTGTCTATTCCCAAAGTGACCTTTTAGATTCTTTTATGGGGAGCTCTATCTCATATTGTAAATGAAGAAATTAATTTCATTTAATTTTATCAAAATAATTTTATTCCAGTAAGTATATATAACAACCTAAGAGAAATAGAATAAAATGATGAATTAAATATGATTTTATGGTCCACTTGTCTGGGAATCAAAACTAATTATTAATTAACTTTGTAATAAAGACGAGTTTAGATATTTATCATCGGATATTAAATTAATACGTTTTTTTAATACCATATTAAAAAGAATATCACTTTTTTAAATGAATCCTCTCTCTCTCTCTTTCTCTCTCCTCTTCGAGGTGGCACAAGCACCCATACCTTCAGACCCTTTTGCGCAAATATATGAGTACGTATATATATATATATGTATATAAATTATAAATTATATATATATATTGTAATTTGTAAATGGATTATTTTGGATCTCTTTTTCTCTTTCTTGGACGGAACTGAGCTTTCGTTTCTCTCTCCTCTCATTATTTCTCTCTCTTCCTTTCTCTCAAGTGGCTTTGATAAGAGTTCTTTGAAGATCCGCTTCGTGGCCTCTCACTGGACTGGATAATAGATTTTAGCTAAGTCAACTTGGCTTGATCATGGCGATTTCAGAGGTTACAGTTATAATTTCCCTCCATAAACCCTATTTCTCTGCTACTTTTTAGGGTTATTGTTTGGTAGGGATGAAGGACTTTGTGTATTTCTTCTCGTATTTTGTGCAAATGAGTTGTTGTCTGTGTATTAAAAACTTCCTCAGGTGAATCAGATCCGAGTAGCAGCAGACGTTTTTTTTTTCTGGGTATTTGACTTAGGGTTCTAAAGTTTGTTCTTATTATTCATCCACCCATCTGAGGTAGTGATTAAGTTTTGTTCCATTAGACTGTGCGTTGACTTGATTCTTTGAAGATTTAGATGTGTTGATCATCTGGAATTCGTGCATTTCTTTGTTGTACAGTTTGATATAGTGATGTTTGTAACTGATGATATCTTTTTTATGCTTTAGTTATGGAAGGTGTCTAGTAATTTCCTGTAATTCAACTTCTTAGTTAGGTAAAAGTATGATTCTCCATCTTCAGGACAGTAGCAAAAGTGATATATATATATATATATATATATATTGATATCCTGCAATGGTGTATTGATCTGAAGATAATGCAAAGTCTTATATATGGTTGATTGTATCTGAAATTCAGACCTAAAGGGAATTCTGGTCTTTTGATGTTTACAGGTCCAAAGTTGATTCAAATCATATGGAAATCAGTGTTCCTCTGTTCAGGGATGGTCTATCAGGGTTTCCTCCGTTTGGACCGACTTAGCCAAAGTTGTAAGGAACACAGATATGTCTAAAAAATGTCCTGACGTAACATTTAAGTCGGTAGAAGCAGCTGTGTCGTATTAGGCGGTCTATGACTTAATCTTACTTTAGTTTGGTTTTGAGCGTAAAATCCATTCGTTTGTAGCGCGAAAGCCGGAAAATTAGACAGCTGGGAGAGTGTTTTCACTAGAAGGATCGGCTGTTTCCCCTGCTGTATGGTGTTACTGTAAAGAGATCTTCATTTTCTTCGATTCCTCCGATAATCCTCGTTGCGATATAGATAAAGGATGGAAGCTGAAATTGTAACCGCTAGAACTGGGCAAAGTTTGATTCAGCGGATGGGTCCTGTTCTTTTACCCGTCCTTTTGATTTCAATCGGATATATTGACCCCGGGAAATGGGTGGCGGTTATTGAAGGAGGAGCGCGTTTTGGGTATGACTTGGTGGCAATTATGTTGCTCTTTAACTTTGTTGCCATCTTATGTCAGTATGTAGCAGCACGAATAAGTGTTGCAACCGGAAGAAACTTAGCCCAGGTATTTTATTTCTTTTCCCTTGGATTCTTCTGAAATTGAAGCATTTAACGGGTTGTTGCGAAAAAATTAGTACAGTTTCCCCCGGATTAACACTTCCTTGGTATTTCATTTGCTGATTTCTCAATTGGGTTTTCCGTATAAACTATATGATCCGTCATTCCAAAAGTAGCGATGATACATTTATATGCCCTTTGCCTGTTACGAATGGGCCATATTTTGTTTTAAGGATGAAATGAAATTTATTCGGTGATTCCAATTTTGCTAATTATACCAACCGACTCTCCATATATGGTTATGTTTTCTAAAATTTCTTTCTCGCATCTCCTTTGGTGTATATAGAAATGACATTTAATTAATCGTTTTCCCTAATTTCTTTAATACTTTTATGTTTCGTATATGGATAGATCTGCAATGACGAGTATGACAAGTGGACGTGCGTGTTCTTGGGAGTTCAGGCAGAGTTCTCTGCAATTTTGCTTGACCTTACGATGGTAATTCCTCGCATTCATTTGGGCTCGTAAAATTTTAATTATCTTTGCTTCGGGTATAACTTTCATCTCTTTAATAAACAGGTTCTAGGTGTTGCATATGCACTTAACCTTCTCTTCGGTGTGGACTTGGCTACCGGAGTGGTTTTGGCTGCCGTTGATGCTTTTCTATTTCCTATCTTTGCCTCTTTCCTCGTATGACCAACTATCTTTTACTCGATATTTTCCGTTTTTGCAATTGAATTAGTAGAAATAAGCTGATTAACATACTAATTTGTAGGAAAATCGTGTGGCAAACACTGTATCAATTTGCTCGGCAGGCCTGGTATTACTTTTCTATGTTTCTGGTGTCCTTTTAAGTCAATCCGAGATCCCGTTTTCTATGAACGGAATGTTAACAAGGTTGAATGGAGAGTATGCATTCACACTGATGAGTCTTCTAGGAGCAAGCATCATGCCTCACAATTTTTATCTCCATTCTTATTTTGCCGGGGTACTTTTCTCTTCATTGATTTTTCTCTTTTTCGATTAATAATCATCTATCCTATTAATCAGCCGCGTTTAATTGCAGGAAACCGCATCTTCACTCGATCTCTCGAAGAACAGATTGTGTCAAGATCATCTTTTCGCCATCTTTTGTATTTTCAGTGGTCTGTCGCTTGTAAATTATGTGCTGATGAATTCAGCAGCGAATATGTTCCACAGTACCGGCCTTGTCTTACTGACCTTTCAAGACACTCTGTCATTGATGGATCAGGTTCAACTGTTATCTTTCGTTAAATTTGAGGGGGACGGTTTTTAGAATGTGCTTCTAACGCGTTTCTGGTAATTTTTTTTGCAGTTATTTAGGAGCCCGCTGGTTCCACTCGCCTTTTTGATGCTCATGTTTTTATCCAATCAAATTTCAGCGGTAGCTTGGGCTTTTGGTGGGGACGTTATCCTGCACGACTTCCTGAAAATAGAAATACCCAGTTGGCTTCATCGTGCTACAGTCAGAATTCTCGCAGTTTCTCCTGCTCTTTATTGTGTGTGGACGTCTGGGCCAGAAGGGATATACCAGTTGCTAATTTTCACGCAGGTGATGATGGCGATGATGCTTCCATCGTCTGTAATCCCTCTCTTTCGTGTTGCTTCGTCAAGACAAATCATGGGTGTGCACAAAATTCCTCAGGTTCTCGAATTCCTCGCGCTTTCAGCATTCTTAGGGATTTTAGGTTTGAATACTATTTTTGTTGTGGAGATGGTTTTCGGAAGTAGTGATTGGGCAGGCGGTTTGAGATGGAACACAGTCGTAATGGGCACGTCCTTACCGTACATCACTCTTCTCGTGTCCGCTTGTGTGTCTTTTTGCCTGGTGCTTTGGCTAGCAGCTACGCCGCTGAAATCTGCGAGTAACAGGGTCGAAGCTCAAGTCTGGAATATGGATATTCAAAATGCTTTATCCTACCCGTCTGTCCAAGAGGAAGAAGTTGAAAGAAGCGAAACGAGGCCATGTGAAGAAGGGTCGTTGGCTCTGGCGGGAAACAGGATGAAGGATCAGCCAGATTCATCTGTTGGAAGCTCATGTTATGATTTGCCAGAGACCATTTTAATGTCTGAACAAGAAATTCGTTCGAGCCCTCTAGTGGAAAACGAGGCGAGCGTTAAATACTCGGTCCCTCAAGTGAGTCCTATGGAAGACTCTGAAGTCAAAGAGCAATCTGTATCAAAATCAACGGTGGTGAATGAGGTCAGCGATGATGATTCTGTTGTTGACACCAAGACGATAAAGGTTGAACCTGTGAATCCCGTGGAGAAAACTGTTAATATAGAGAATAATATCAACCGCGTAGAGAAGGATGTTGATGAAGCTGTTTCTTGGGAAACTGAAGAAGCATCCAAAGCTCATGCAAGCAATTACTTACCCGTTGTGTCTGATGGACCGCCTTCATTTCGCAGCCTCAGTGGGAAAAGTGAGGAAGGTGGAAGTGGTACTGGAAGCCTTTCTAGATTGGCGGGCTTGGGTCGTGCTGCTCGACGTCACTTATCTGCAATCCTCGATGAGTTTTGGGGTCAGTTATTTGATTTTCATGGGCAAGTTGTTCCTGAAGCCAGGGCCAAGAAGCTAGATCTATTGTTCGGGGTTGACCAAAAGGCAGCCATGTCTACGTGTTGTGTATCCCCGAGTGTAAGGGGATCGGACTCCCATACGAACTCGAGTTTATATGATTCTCTCAAGCAGCAGAGGGCACCAGGAAGCATCGATTCATTGTATGGTATACAAAGAGGTTCGTCACCGTTGGCTAACCGAATACAGTTGTTGGATCGATATGCTCACGCTAGTAAACTTGGTTATGACTCGGGTGAGCGAAGATACTCTAGTTTACGAGCTCCAACATCTTCGGAGAGTTGGGACTATCAGCCAGCGACGGTGCACGGGTACCAAGTTACATCCTATCTCAATAAACTTGCAAAAGAAAGGCTTGAACTCTTGCATTCCCGTGGGGAAATCGCAACATCCAGATCTCCATCCCTTGGTGGTATGAGTTATACCGAGCAACTTGCTTTAGCCTTGAGACAAAAGTCTCAGAACGGAATAAATCGGGGACCAGCCCCAGGTTTTCACAATCATACTGCTTCTAGGAACATTCCGCTGCAATCCGAAAGATCTTACTTTGACGTTCCCTCTCCTGGACCTGTAGATAGCATCGGCACAACAGCCAATATCGAGAAGAAGTACAATAGCATGCCTGACATATCGGGACTCTCTATGGCTAGCCGAGAATTACGTTTGCCGAGTAAGAGTGGATATTGGGACGGTTCAGTAGGCGGATATGGCACCTCATATGGTCACGTAAGTAACGAACAGTCTTTGTATTCCAATTCTGGGTCGAGGGTCGGCGGTCCTTTGGCTTTTGATGATGTTTCTCCATCAAGAGGCTACAACGATTCCTTTTCCTTGCCTCAGAGCACAACCGCGAACACTGGATCACTTTGGTCTAGGCAACCGTTTGAGCAGTTTGGTTTAGCCGAGAGAAACGGTGGTAGTGGTGGTGGGTCGGAAACAGGAAGTAGATCAAACGCGGTAAATATGGATGCTTCTTCTGCTGTAGATTCCGAGGCTAAACTGCTTCAGTCTTTTAGACACTGTATTCTTAAGCTTCTTAAACTGGAAGGATCAGACTGGTTGTTTAGACAAAGTGACGGAGCTGATGAAGAACTGATTGATCGTGTAGCTGCGAGAGAGAAATTTATTTACGAAGTTGAAACTCGGGAGATAAACCAGGTGGGTCAAATGGGTGAGCCTTTAGTTTCATCAGTTCCTAATTGCGGAGATGGTTGCGTCTGGCGGGCTGATCTGATTGTAAGCTTTGGTGTTTGGTGCATCCACCGTATTCTTGACTTATCGCTCATGGAAAGTCGGCCCGAGCTCTGGGGAAAGTACACCTACGTTCTAAATCGTCTTCAGGTAAATAATTTCTTTATCCACTCGATGAAACTAAAACCCGTTGTTGCCTAGGTTGTCGTCTCCATTACAGGGTACTTGAAATGTTTTGAAAACTATGTTGAGGTCCCTGACTCGAGTGATTCACACGCATAATCCATAGCTGAGAGGATTTGTTAAGGTCTGCGATTCACACGAGACTCGGGCATGTATGCATGTAAAAATGCGGCGAAAAACTGCATATAGGTTCAAGTTTCAAATTGCTCTTTAACGTGTGTATATATATATATATATATATATATCGATACACCTATAACCCGAGTTAAACCCAGTTTTTCTTTGGGTTGGAATAGTCGATACGTGACGCC
>CM071873.1:35570477-35593937 GCA_036759665.1 Gynandropsis gynandra | reverse complement strand
CTCTTCCAAACTGGTAACGACTGTGTTTTGATATCGTGTTGAAACGAACAGGGCGTGATAGACCCAGCATTCATGAAGCCTAGAACACCGATGTCACCATGCTTCTGCCTTCAGGTTCCGGCTAGCCACCAGCAACAGAAACCGAGTCTGCTTTCAGCCTCCAACGGAATGTTACCGCCCGCTGCAAAACCGGCAAGAGGGAGATGCACAACTGCAGCCACGGTCCTCGAACTCATCAAAGACGTTGAAATGGCGATCTCTTGTAGGAAGGGACGGAGCGGTACAGCGGCTGGGGATGTGGCTTTCCCAAAGGGGAAGGAGAACTTAGCTTCGGTTTTGAAGCGGTATAAGCGACGGTTAGCGAATAAAACGGTCGGTATGAACCAGGATGGACCAGGATCCAGAAAGGACCGGATCGGGGCTGGGGCTGGGCCCGTGTACGTGTCGTGATGGACCATGATCCAGAAAGGACCGGATCGGGGCCGGGGCCGGGGCCGGGTACGGGTCGTGAGAGTTGGACCAATGACCGATGTTTTCTTGAACCTATAAGGAGATCAAAAGGCGAAGTAACTTCGTATTGTGTATCCAAAAAAGTTTTTCTTTTTCTTCTGCAGAAAATTTTCAGCCCTTTTTTTTTTTCATTTTGGATGTAACGTTATGTTTTATATACAGAAGGTGATAGGACTATAGATTTGAACCGGACCGGTATGTGTAATTTGGTATGGAATCATAAGAAAATTTATCGGTTTTCAAAGGGGTATCTCTCTTCAATATTTTAGATATCTAATAGATTATATTCCTGTTGCATATAAAAATATTATAATTTGATAAGGACGCGATAGAATTTTTTTAGATATCTATTAGATTATATTCCTGTTGCGGAAATCACCGACCATAGAATGTACGGTGGTTTAATTGCAAATTGCAAATGATCGACCACATGTTGGATATCATCAAGATGAGATTAGATATATTTTTTAAAGAACTAAACGATGATTTTTTTCTAAAACCTATCGCAGATAAAACCAAAAATTCATTATCATTTAACCATTATTTATTTTTTTTAAATAATTTCAATATTCTATTTCCAATGTTTTTATAATAATTTCAATATTTCAGTTATTTACACGGTTGAGTTCCAAAAACGAGGGCTATCGCACTCACATATCCTAAATTGCTTGCAAAAGCAAAATTGACATAAATAATTAGATTTTAAGGAATTTGAGTTGATCGAACAACACATGATGCATGGTCCATCTGGTAGCAATAGACCATACTCGCCTTGTATGGAAAACAATTTATGTTCAAAAAAATATCCATAGTCATACAATATTATACGGCAGTAAATGATTAACAATCAGTTCGTCGTACTCATAACCTACAGTTCCTAAAAAAGTATAAGACTCATATTAATGTATAGTGGTGTAGCAAATCAAATACTATTAAATATCTATTCAAGTACATTACGAAAGGAGTTGACAAAACAATATTAATGAATGAAAGAGGCTTAAATATTGAAGGCAGTCCGCGCTTGACAAATACAAGTATCATAATATTTGATGAGTTAAGTAATCATCTAGAATATCGGTATTTATCTACATGTGAAGCTGTGTGGAGAATATTGTCTTTCCACATACATTACCAAAAACCATATGCGATGAGGTTATCATTTCATCCTAGAACGAGTATACCATGACCTTTAAAGATTGTGTTGATCTTGAAAGAGTTCTAAAAAAATCAGTGTAAATGAAACGATGTTTACAACATGGATTCTGTTGATCTCTTAATGTGCATGAAAGGTTAACATGTGACATTAAACAAGGAACAATGCTAGGAGAATTAATGCTCACAGTCGAATTGATTATGTGGGATGAAACAACAATGGTACATCGCTATACATTAGAAGTCTTAGATCGAACATTAAAAGATATTATGTCTACAAAAGATAAGAATACAATTGAGAAGCCATTTGGCGGAAAAACAGTTTTGTTAGGAGGTAATTTTTAACAAATTTTACTAGTGCCACGAGAGGGTCGAACATAAACTGTTCTTGCAACAATTAGTCTTTTACATCTATGGAAATCATGTTTCGTCTATAATTTAATGCATAACATGCAGTTAAGACAGAGTGAACAAAAGTTTACCAGATGACTATTAGATGTTGAAAATGGTCGAGCACCTACTACATGGAATAAGATTTCAAATTATTGCACGTAAGGAGATAAAAAAATTCTATTCAACAAAAATTTATTGCTTAGACTCACATATGATCCATTGCAAATGATTGCAGATTCAACATATCCTATGTTTCTTGATGTTTATAAAGCATGTATACCTCACAAAACATGTTATCCTAACTCCAAGAAATGAATATGTGGATGAAACAAATGATTCTCTTAGCAAAGCTTCCTAGAACGATGGTATAGTACTCAATTCAAACATAATTGGGATTAAAAACGATCTTTCCATTGATTGGCAATTATTTTACCCTGTGGAATACCTCAACTCTCCTAAGTTTCCAAGTTTACCAAAATATCGAATGTGCTTAAAGGTTGATGCACCAATAATGATATTTTGAAATCTAAATATAAAAAGGTTTATGTAACGGAACATGTTTGATTGTAACCTAATCAGCGAAAACAATACTTGCCAAAATTTAAGGATGAACCAAAAGTTGTATCTAAAATTTTGTTCTTAAATTGATAGACATAACCAAAAAAATTTCCAAAAATTTTGTTTTAAAATTTAGGGATAAATAAAAAATCATCTATATATTTTTTGTAAATTTAGTGTCAGAAAAAAAAATTATCCCTCAAATGTTTGGATATATAACTTGTGCTAAATCTTAATTTTAACAATAAAATGATTTGTATAACGATACGTATAAAAAAAATTATTTATTATACATTAATAATCTAAATAACACATTTAACCAAAATAAACTCAACTCATTAATATATATATATAATTAAATGGTTGGGTTTAACCCAATATATTTATGTACATAACTCATTTAATATTGGATTAGTTGGGTTTAACCTAACCCATTGACATCTTTATTTTCAGTAAGTTGGTAGCTTCATTTTTTGTCTACGACCAAAAGAAGTTGCAAGATTCTCATGCATTGCTTCAATGGGCATGTACATGTTTAGGACATAAGTTTTATTAAACCTTCCACAGTTAAGTTATCCTGCAACAGATGACTTTGGTTCTCAAATCATCCCATTAGATGTCAATGAACATTATTATTACGTTATGTTGTCTCACATTAATTAATATATGAATTATGAATTTCTCTATATAATATTGGATAATAATAAACTTTCGAATTTAGAGAATAGTAGACCAAACTCATATTTGATTTGGTATTAGAGCATAGTTTGTTTGAATTTGAAAATTTCGATCATTGACCTCTGATTATGATGTCCTAGCTCCAAAACCGAGTTTGGACATAAAAAAAATGATATGTTGTGTTATCTCATATTAGTTAAGATATGAGTTCATAAATTCTTACATATAACATTAGACAATTTTAAACTCTTAAACTAAACCATTTGGTAATTTAGGAAAGTGTAAAAGAAGCATACATGGCATATGATGGATCTGATATGATCATACATCATTCACTACTTGAAATATTGGATATTCAGTCAGCAAAATTCATCCTAATTCGTCTGGAAAATGGTTTTCGAATAAATTTTATTCGTCCGTAAATGAACATCGCTAATTAATATCCGTCCGAAATTCTATCCGAAAAATTTTAAAAAAATAAAAAGAAATTTCTAGACGGATAATTCCGAACATATTTTTTTGTCAATCCGATTTTTTTCCGAAAAAATTTTAAAAATAAAATTAAAAAACTCCTCGCCCTCTGTCGTCGTCATCACCTCCTTCTCTTTCTTCTCTATTCTTGTTTTTCTTTCTAACTCAATTTATAATCTTAAATTTCATAGACAGATTAAAAGAATTTGTCCCTAATTCCAAATGGATTTAAAAAAGTCCTTAATTTCGGATGGATTAGGGACGGATTCTATAATTTCAAAATTTTTTATTTTGTTTTTAAATAAGTTTTTTTGTCAAAAAAATCCAGAGGGATTTTTTTGTCCATCCGAAAATTCTTTTTACAAAAAAATACAAATTATTTTTTAGTAAAAATATTTTTTAAAAAAATGTGTTTTAATAAAAAAATCAGACGGCCATGAAAACGTGTCCCTAATTTTCGGACATATATTGTCGGTCGTCTGAAACTTGTTTTCCAAAAAATAATTTAAAACAAAATATAAAATAAAAATAAATAAAAATTTATAGAATTCCTCCCACCGAGAAGACACGCAGCGCAAACACAAAGTTTTTCTCGATTTTCCCTTTGGTGAGATCTTATTCGGAGACAGATTCGATTAGTGTTTCTTAGCACATACCTTGGTGTAACGTAAAGCTCGGATCAGTGAGTCACTAGCAGTAGCGAATCGCTCATGCCTCTGTTGGTATCAACACGAACAGAGAAGATATGGACAAAGTCGAAATCCTAATTGCTAGACTCGAGTTTCGGCCTCTAGATTATATTGGGCGAAGTGTCTTTGCTTTTTTTGTGTCTTTTGAGAACATAGCTTAAGCACTATATTTATAGCGAATAAATGGTTTGACCCTAACTTAAAACCCTAATTAGGGTTTTGCCCGATTAATCCTAATGGGTCGAATTAGGCCCAATTAAATTGAATCCACGATTCAATTAGAATTGTCCCTAATAACTCGAATTCTTCTCAATTCTATTCATAATAGGATTGGCCCATTTACATGTCCAACTCCATTCGTCTTTGTGTGTGACCCAATAGGTTCTCATTGCGTTGATCACAAATAATGAGCGATGTCTAACAACACATCATTATTTCCTAAGCAATGAAAATGTCTGTGACTCGACATTACGAATCTCGTGGTTTATGTATATTAATCATTTTGTCATTGATGTCTAGATTGAACATGAGTCATGGAACGTATCATACTCATCTAATTCAATCCGTGAGCTCATGATATCACTCATGTTATATAGGAGGGACAAATCCTCATCTCGATCAACCAACATCTTACTACATAAACAGATTGCATACCCAATCAATATCTTGTTCGTCCATCCATTTACGAGTGACGTTTGATAGTGTCAAAGCATGCAATTGCTTATGTTAAGATCTTTGGCGATCTCAAGTAATAGGATTATATATCTCATAATCACTATGAGAATTGCTATGATACTCATATAACAATCCATGTAACAATCTCATGACGGATCGTCCAGTACATTGTTCTCTAATATGTACCTATGTGTTAAATTGATATCTCATATCAATTTACACATATTAGTCTTGATACAACATTGATATTCTTATTCTCAATTATGCTCGACTAGGGATGTTTTAAGAATATCTTAAATTATATTTTTATATCATTTCATCTATTTATATACGCAGACAGTAAATGAAATAAAATAATAGAATATCATTTTATAGAAAAAGTCATGATATATCAGAAATACTCAAATAATAATCATACAAATGATCGGTCTCTAGAGCATACTCCAAAAAATGAGTCCTTATTCCGTTTGAAAATTAAGGACGAAAGGAAATGCGTTTACAAATTATGGAAAAATTAAATTTTTTCCAAAATTTAGGAGCAACCCGAAATTTTCATCCAAAATTTAGGGACTGATCAAAATCCGTAATTAAAAACTTTTAAATTTCAGTTAGCAGCAGGCCAAATGTAAGAAAAATTATAACTTTTCATTTTGTCAGCCAAATAATAATAATTACTATTATAATAATTGAATTGACATAGTAACATTAAAAATTCAATCATCTGCATTATTTAAATTATAGGACGGTAGAGATCACCTTTTAGCCAAGCAAATGTCATGTTAAAAAAATTAACGTTGCTGAAAATCCATTAAAATGATTGAAAGTTGTAAAAAAAAATATAAAATCGTAATACCAATTATCTGAAATTTATTGAAATTTGTGAAAAAAAAGTTTTTTTATATATGTGTGTTTTTTTATCAAAATTATATTAGTTAAAATTTAGATTTACGTAGAATTAAATATTTATTTTAAATTTATTATCAAAATATGATCAAATTAAATTGTTTTCTTCTATAAGATGGCTGACTATATATTTTTCTGTCTAGTAGCAACCCATTTTGTATTACTCCAATGGCTCTGAAATGTTGCACCTGCGTGCTATGTCTTAATTGTAAGCAGACACTTCTTGCCGTTCGAGTGTAGTATATCGTCTCAGAAACTACACGATGTTTATACGGAAAGAAAAACGGACACAAGTCTCATAACTTTTAGGCCCGACGCAGCTTTCTCTCTGTCGTTCTCAAAAAATTCGCTGCGTCCTCGAAGCGATGACCATGGCTGCACACCTTGTGAGACGGCTGATTGGAAACCGATCCACTCAGATCCTTGGAACTGTGAATTCCAGCTCCGTTACGCTCACGTCTTTCTCTAGGGCTTTTTCATCCTCTACGATCACCGCAACTCTCTTCCCCGGCGATGGGATCGGTCCCGAGATTGCTGATTCTGTGAAGCATGTCCGTTCTTCTTAATTCGGTTTCTTCTATAATTTTGTTTCGTATTGTGTCATTGTTTTTTGTTAGGTCTACGAGTTTGATCGGGTTTCTTATTTTGTTTGCTTTGACTGATGCCTACTACTTCAGTTTTGATGATTTGCTTTGTTAGGGTTTTGTTTCCGAGGGCTCTGATATATTTCGTGTTATAATTGTGAGTTCTGGAAACATGATTACCTTAGAGTTGTTGATTTAGGTTGAGTAGTTGTAATTTGTGATGTGTCATGGGAAAAATTAGGATCTGGGTGTGTAGAATTTGGTACATTTTCTGTTGCTGATGATCAAAATCTCTGAAAGTTTTCTACCTTGATGGCGATCCAGGTGTTTAATACGGCTGGGGTTCCAATTGAATGGGAAGAACACTATGTAGGGACTGAAATAGATCCAAGAACACAGAGTTTTTTGACATGGGAAAGTCTTGAATCCGTTAGGAGAAA
Source organism: Gynandropsis gynandra (assembly GCA_036759665.1). Taxonomy (NCBI): domain Eukaryota; kingdom Viridiplantae; phylum Streptophyta; class Magnoliopsida; order Brassicales; family Cleomaceae; genus Gynandropsis; species Gynandropsis gynandra. The sequence continues at coordinate 35,586,884 of CM071873.1, read as the reverse complement.
CAAGGTTGGCTTGAAAGGACCAATGGCTACACCCATTGGAAAGGGTCATCGTTCATTGAACTTGACTCTTAGAAAAGAGCTGAATTTGTATGCTAATGTCAGGCCTTGCTACAGTCTTCCAGGGTATAAAACCCGCTATGATAATGTCGATCTTATAACCATCCGTGAGAACACGGAAGGAGAGTACAGTGGACTTGAACATCAGGTTAGTTTTGATGGTTGTGTTGAGTTATTGAATCTTTATTGAGAATTCTGCTGATGTTTGATTCTTGCTTTTGGGTTGGTAGGTTGTTAGAGGTGTCGTGGAAAGTCTTAAAATTATTACCCGTCAAGCAAGTTTACGGGTTGCAGAGTATGCGTTTCACTATGCCAAAACTCATGGAAGAGAGAGAGTATCGGCAATTCACAAAGCCAATATTATGCAGAAAACCGATGGGTTATTTCTCAAGGTTGTTCATCCGAGAACTTTGGAATACTTCGACATCTTCTTAATGAAATAAAAAGTAATCCATTTAGCTTGTTTTTATTCGTTCGTTTGTTTCATTTTATTTCATTTTATTTTTTCAGTGCTGTCGTGAGGTTGCAGAGAAGTATCCCGAGATTGTTTACGAGGAAGTTGTTATTGACAATTGCTGTATGATGGTATGTTCAACTCCTTCGAGAACACTCTGCCCTTTCGTTTGAATTATACTTTTCTTGATTCCGTTTATGCTCGGGATTAGTTTGCGTATTTGAGCATTTACGTTTTGTAAAATGTGACGGATGATGATGATATTGATGTCAACAGCTTGTGAAAAATCCAGCCCTTTTCGACGTTTTGGTGATGCCAAACCTTTATGGTGACATTATCAGTGATTTGTGTGCTGGACTGGTCGGAGGATTAGGCTTAACTCCAAGGTAATTTTTGGAACCTTCATCGTCTATAAATCTTACGAGTTTAAACCTATTAAGGTTCTGATTGGTGGAGTCACGGTCGCCCGCGCGACGAAACGCAGAATTTAAAAATCCGGAATTATGTTGCGTTACGTTTGCGTTTCAGTGCGTTTTAAATAGAATTACGAAAATATCCTTCTATTATAATTTATATTAATCGTATATATATATGTATTGTATATTTAAATATTTTAGTAATTTTTTTAATTTTTAATTTTATTTCAAATATTTGAAAATTATAATTAAAAAGTATACACTAAATAACAAAATTTAAATAAATTCTTTTATTAATAATTGTTTATTTTGGTAATTTTGCTCAAAACGCAATCGCAACAGTTCTCTGTCATTCGCTTCTAGTCATTAGTCGCCCGCAAACGCAGCGTTTCCACCATTCAGACAAAGTGAAACAAAACGCCGCCAATCATCGATAAAAACGCCGCCAAACGCAAACACAGTGTTTCCACCGGTCAAGTCCTAACTAATGCCCTTATAATCTCTGTTGCAGTTGTAATATTGGAGAGGGTGGTATTTGCCTTGCCGAAGCTGTACATGGTTCTGCTCCTGATATTGCTGGAAAGGTTAGTCCTTTAAACTCTATTTTACCATTTGCATCGCAGCGTAATTTTTAGGATTTCGTTACATTAGTAAAGGCTTTATCTCTCTCATCACTCGGTAATACTTTTTTCCATTTCTGAAATCTCGTTTATTCTTTCACTTCTGCTCTGCGCTTAACGCTATTTCTAAATCGCTGATTATTTCGCTATCTGCTCTGCGCGTAACGCCGTTTCTGAATTGTTTATTCTTCGCTTTCTCCTTTGTGCTTAAAGCTATTCTGAATCGCTGATTATTTCGCTATCTACTCTGCACTTAACGCCATTTCTGAATCGCTGATTGTTTCGCTATCTACTCTGCACTTAACGTCATTTCTGAATAGCTGATTATTTCGCTATCTACTCTGCACTTAACGCCATTTCTGAATCGCTGATTGTTTCGCTATCTACTCTGCACTTAACGTCATTTCTGAATAGCTGATTATTTCGCTATCTACTCTGCACTTAACGTCATTTCTGAATAGCTGATTATTTCGCTATCTACTCTGCACTTAACGCCATTTCTGAATCGCTGATTATTTCGCTATCTACTCTGCACTTAACGCCATCTCTCTGAATCGCTGATTACTTTGCTATTTGCTCTGCGCTTAACGCTATTTCTGAATCGCTGATTACTGAACCACTGATTATTTTCACTGATACAGAACTTGGCGAACCCAACAGCTCTGCTTCTAAGTGGAGTGATGATGTTACGCCATTTGAAGCTCAACGAACAAGCAGAACGGATCCACAATGCCATCATAAACACAATCGCCGAAGGCAAATTCAGGACCGCAGATCTCGGGGGAACATCAACCACAACGCAATTCACAAACGCCATCTGCGATCACCTCTGAAAAAAAACCCGTAAAGATCGATTCTTTTCCCTCTGTTTTTTCTACCCATTTGCTTCGAATATCCTTCCAAGCTTAAGCCTTTGATTATTGAATGTTCTTCATTCACTTCCAAGGAGAATAAACAGAGTAATGGGGGCTTTGTTGATGATCTTAGTTCTTCATTTGTCTTAACGTAAAGGCAAAATAGATTCATAACAAGGAGGAGAAAGATGTTCTCTAACTCCATCACAAATGGGCTTTGTTATTGTTTGTTTCAATATTTATGATGATTTTTACAATAAAAAATAATTTTCAATTTATATATCCGAGTCATCCAATTTATTTATTTGTTTTATAAGTTATTATCTTAAAATTTACATTATATATATATATATATAATTTTTCATATATTTCAAAGTTATTTTTAATAAAATAATATAGTTAATACATGATATTTATGTTTATTGCCTATTGGTTTTCGAAATAAAGATTTATAGGAAAAATCATTTTCAATTTATATATTTGTTTTATAAGTTATTATCTTAAAGTTTACATTAGATAAGATATATATATATATATATAATTTTTCATATGTTTCAAAGATATTTTTAGTACATAATCCATATGTTTTGTAGTCTAAAATGTGAAATGACTTGATGGTCTCACTTTTTTTTTTCAATATTATGCAAACGGTATCCTTATAAGTAAATAAAAGATATTTAAATAATATTTCTTTATGTGCAAATAGACATTTCAAAATTTAATTAAGAGCCTTTGTTTTATTTTTAAAAAATAATAGAGTGGAGAGAGTGGGTGAGGCTGAGACCTCACATCACATCTCAAGAGTATATAATAATAATAATAAATAAAAAATCTCCTTTTTTAATATATCTATACGTAATTTATCAAATTACTCAAATTTTTTTATATCAATAATTAATAGTTAACTTTCAAAATATATTGGGTAAATCTTCAAAATATGTACAATGAATTATAGAATGTATACATTTAAATAAATATAGAAAGAATGATTCAAATTTATTACCTCAAAATAGAAATCATTCATCTTGCCAACTATGTTATTTAGGAGTGTCTTCCGCTTTTATTATATAATTTTAAAGTTACAAAACATAAAATATAAATAGATTTTAATCCTCCTCTTGTAATAATAAAATATCTTGTATATTGCATAATATAAAATACCCTTATCCCTCCTAGAATGACATATTTTTTTGTTAAAAAACAATCGAATATTTAAAACCATGGACTCGAATCATGACCTATGTAATAATTCATTTCCTATATATTATGTTAATTTCTAAGGTTGGGGAAAATATTCGAAGTATTCGTATCCGATTCGTATTCAAAGGAATAAATACAAAAATAAGAAATTAGATATTCGATAAATACAAATAAAAATATAAATACAAATAGATATTCAATTATTCGCAATTATTCGTATTCATAACTATTAAATAGATAATTTATTTAATATACAAATATATAATAAAATTAAAATTACGGATCAAATTATAAATAAAAATATTATTAAGTTTATTTTAAGATCAAATATAAAATATATAAACAAATAGTTGCTATACTTCAAATTTGGAGGAATACAAATGTAATTTACAAATTTTTTATTGGTTGCTTCAAGAATATTTGAAACGTAAAATCAAGGAATAGGAGTTGTGAAATCAGAATTGAAAAAATATTTGTCAGAATAATGTGAAGAAGATGTTGGTAATTTAGATATTTTGTATTGGTGGAAGACTACGGGTTTTAAGTATAAAACTCATTTTTTGATGGCAATAGATCTTTTGGCTATTTCGGCATCTACAATTGCTTCAGAGTCGGCTTTTAGTACGGGAGGTCATGTGATTAGTTCATATCGTAATTGTATGACAGTTAATATGATTGAAGCTTTAATTTTGCACTCAAGATTAAATTCGTAATCCAGGTGGAATGGATAATGTTATTGACATATTACAAGATATCGAAAAAACAGAACTTCGTAAGTATATATCTTTTATTCTAGTTTTATTTTATTGTATTTAATATTTAATATAATAATTTAATAATTTGTTATGTTGTTTTAGATTAATTGACGATATTAGTGGAGTCATCTACATAGTTAAATTTAGATGATTGAGAGAATGATATAATTAGTATTTCATTTATTTATATTATTTTTTTGTGTATTTGTGCAATTTAAAGACTATTTATGGATTATATTTTGATAATTATCAACTTTTTTATTAATTATTTAAAAAAATAATTTGGATACGAATATAAATATCCGACACATATCTGAATATTTGTGGATATTCGCATTACGAATATCCGAATTTACGAATACAAATAATAAAATCGAATTTTCGACGAATATAAATACAAATACGAATCATATATTTGTGGATATTTTGCTATTTGACTACACTATATATTTCTTATATTTTATAATTATTAAATTAGGAAAAATAAATAAATACCTTTTGGTTCACTTAATATAAACAGACACTCTCGCTTACAAATTTATGTTGTTGCCTTCACTGCCAGATCTAAATCTAACCCTCAGATCGCTTTTCTTCTTTTCTTCAATCCTTCATCCATGGCTTCCTCCGATTTTGACGGAATCCTTCTCGGCATGGGAAACCCTCTCCTCGATATCTCTGCCGTCGTCCCCGAAGATTTCCTCAACAAGTACGCTCAGATCCGTCTTCCCTCTTCCTTTTTTTTTCCCGCTTTTTTTGCTTCGTATTCTGTCCTGATTTCTCCCTTTTTTATGCTGTTTAGGGTTTGATGCAAATCCCTTGGGTTTATAATTTCTACTTAATTAAATTTTGTTTTCTGTTCGAATCGTGACAGATACGATATCAAGTTGAACAATGCGATTCTTGCGGAGGACAAACATTTACCGATGTAAGAATCTCACATGTCTTGCCTGATCTTTTGTTTATTTGGTTTCAATGGCAAAATGTGTAATAAGAGATTATCGTATTTGATTTCATATTGCTTTCATTCGAAGTTGAGAAGATTACATTTGAATTGGTTACACTTTGCTTTCCATACGAGTATTTGGTTTCATGGTTTGAAATAGGAATCTGTACTATAATCATGTGGTTTATTGGCTCCAACGGATGTGATTATGTGATGAATTGGTTAATGGTTATGTTAAGTAGGGGTGGGTGTTTCGGGTTGGGTTTCGGGACGGGTTTCTCGAGTTCAGGTTGGTTTCGGGTTCCTCGGGTTCTAAAAAACTGAACCCAAAAATGTCCATTTGGTTTTCGAGACGGGTTCCTTAATTTTTGGGTTTGGTTCGGGTTGTTCAGGTTTTTAAACATTGAATCCAAAAAACCCGAATTGTATTTGGGTTTTTTCGGATTCTCGGGTTTTTCGGGTTTTTGGTTTATTTAATTACGGTTAAAAGGGTAATTCGGGTTTTAAACGGGTAATTCGGGTTTAAATGGGTAATTCGAGTTTAAACGGGTAATTCGGATTCCAAATTTAACATACAAAAAAATTAGGTTAGAAGGGTGAAGGTTTTTTTTCGGGTTCGTCGGGTTCCTTGGGTTCTCCCGGACCGACCCGAACCCATATGGGTTTAAGATTTTGAACCAATATGGTTTTCTACAAAAACCGTTTATCTTACAGGTTGGGTTTTTCGGGTTGGGTCGGTTCGGATCGGTCCGGATAACCCGAAACACCCACTCCTAATGTTAAGTAGTGTGAATCAGAGGATTTTGGAGTCTGATTTGTTGTGCTTAGCCATTAGAGGCCTGAGAAATCTCCATGTTCAGGGTCTTGTGTTGATGTTTTATATATTTGAATTCACATGGAACATGTTTTTTTTTAGGTACGATGAAATGAGTGGCATGGACAATGTCGAGTTCATCGCTGGAGGTAGTTCATATACACTTTCATTGGATATGTATTGGTAAGATTTGATGTCTTCTTGATTTGTTGATTTTCAGGTGCTACTCAGAATTCAATCAAAGTTGCCCAAGTATGTTTTTTTATATGCGATTTTCCTATGTTTCTAAGGTCCTGACTCGTGGACTCGCAATCAAACATAAATGCAGCGATTGAGTTTTTTGGTGACTCTGGTTGGCATTAAAATCGACTGGTGGAGTCGCAGTGGCCCGAAAATCATCGAAATTTATATTTTAAAAATATGAAATTATGTTGCATTTGCGATTTGGTGCGTTTTGAATAAAATTACCAAAATATCTTCGTATCTTTCTTTTATCTCTTCTATATTTCTATTATAATTTATATTAATCCTAAATATTAGGTGTGGGCAAAATACCCGCATTACCCGTCCCGTCCCGAAACCCGTCCTGAACCCGCAAAAAATTACTCGTACCCGCGAGTGCGGGTTCGGGTACGGGTAATAAAATTTAAATACCCGTGTATTCGGGTTCGAGACGGGTTTTTTAATATCATAAACGGGTACCCGCGGGTACCCGCAAAAATTACAAAAATACCCTTAGTTTTAATGAATATTACCTAACTACCCCTTTCTAACCCTAAACCTAACCTTCCTTTCCCCTTTTCCAGATTAACTCTTCTTCTTCCTTCTTCTTCTTCCTGCCTTTGCCTCTCCATAGCCTCTGCTTCTCCAGATTACATCTCGCCCGCCCGTCGCCTCCTCCGCCATCTCGCCCGCCCGGGTAATAACAGTATTAACCGGCCGGGACGGGTTCGGGTGCGGGTAGCGAGAATCTCGCGGGTACCCGCGGGTGCCCACCCCTACTAAATATGCATATATATATATATCATGTATATGTATATGTATTGTATATTTAAATATTTTTATATTTTTAATTTTTTAATTTATTTCAAATATTTTGAAAATTATAATTAAAAAGTATGCATTAAACAAAAAAATTTAAATAATTTTTTTAATAATTGTTTATTTTGTTCAAAACGCAATCGCAACAGTTTTCTACCATTCGTTTCTAGTCGTAGTCGTCCGCAAAAGCAACGATTCCATCATTCAGACAAAATGAAACAAAACCTCGTCAATCGCAAGCGCAAACGTTGCATTTCCGCATGTCAAACTAATTTCGTGTTTGGTTGTTGCTGCAGTGGATGCTTCAAATCCCGGGGGCAACTAGTTACATGGGATCCATTGGAAAGGATAAGTACGGAGAGGAAATGAAGAAGAATGCAACGGGAGCTGGTGTGAACGTAAGCTGTTTCTTGATTCTCTCTGATCTCTCATTTTCAGTTCTGCTGAATTTGTTCTCCTTCGAGGTTTCTTCTATTACTTTGTTCTCGAAACTTTATTCTCGTATCGTGGGAATATGGTGTTAACTAGGCCTCGCATTTCGGGTTTCCGTTCAGATTTCGGATCGGATACAATGGGTACAATCTACAGATTATTGAGTTTTAAAAATAATAACCAAACTAACTGAATTTAAATTGGTTCAGTTGGGTTATATCAATAAAATATTGTAACTAAAGTAAAACTCGAACTCTAATTTTGTTTGGTTATTATTCGATTATTTCGATTTTACCAAGTATTTTATCATATAAAAATACAAATAAACGATATTATTCGTAATATTTTAAATAATTCATATATTTAAAATATATAATATAGTATATAATTATTTAAATTTGATATTTAATTTTAATTATTAATTATGTTAGATAAATATTCATTTGATAAATAACATTTGACTATATATTTTATATATTTTTATGTAACCAATCGTTTATCCATGGTTATTCGGTTAATAACCGAACGGAATCTATTCAGTTTTTTAACTTTTATACCCGATCAGTTATTTTATCTATACCTGAACCGAACCAAATGACCATAATTCGGTTCGGTTTGGTTCGGTTTTATATAACCGAACCGAAATGTCCGCCCATATTGTTAACTGGTGCGTATTGTAATCAGGTTCACTATTATGAAGATGAGGCAGCTCCTACTGGAACGTGTGCCGTCTGTGTCAGTGGTGGAGAGAGGTCAGTTTATAATCAAATTCAGTAACTTTGGTATTTACTTTTCGACGATTTCGAGCTTCAGAGTTTAATGTATCTCTTGAACCCTTTTCGCAGGTCACTCGTTGCGAATCTCTCTGCAGCAAACTGTTACAAGGTTGAACATTTGAAGAAGCCTGAAAACTGGGCACTCGGTAAAATTACTTTTATCGTATATTTATGAATTCGTTTTTACGGTTTGATCTGGTTTTTACTTGTGTTTGATCTGTTCAATGAAGTCGAGAAGGCCAAGTTCTATTACATTGCTGGATTCTTTCTTACCGTGTCACCTGAATCTATTCAGTTAGTGTCTGAACATGCTGCTAAAAACAATAAGGTATAAGAAAAAAGATAAGATCTTTCTTGAATCCGAATTACGAATTACGCCCTTTCCTTTTCTACGAGTTCCTGACGTATTAACGATGCTCAGGTGTTCACGATGAACCTTTCCGCTCCATTCATTTGTGAATTCTTCAAAGATGTTCAGGAGAAATTCTTGCCGTAAACCATCCAACCCTGAATCCATTTTACATTTTGTATAATTGGATAAAGTTATTATGGAATACATATCGAAAAGTATCTATCTGATTTCTGCTCTATCAGATACATGGATTTCGTTTTCGGCAATGAGACTGAAGCAAGAACCTTCTCTAGGGTTCACGGTTGGGAGGTAACGATTTGTGTAGCATTAAGAATTGACTTCACAATAGGCTTTTATCGGTCTTGGAATGAAGACTTAACCGAGATATTTCTATCTAGACCGACGATGTTGAGCAAATAGCCCTTAAGATTTCACAGTGGCACAAGGCCACGGGAACGTACAAGAGGATCACGGTCATTACTCAAGGCGCAGATCCAGTTGTTGTGGCTGAGGATGGAAAGGTGAAGAAATACCCTGTGATCTCCCTTACAAAGGAGAAGCTGGTTGACACGAACGGTGCAGGTATTCCCCCGATCCTAAGATTTTAACGACTCTATACCGATCAATTGTCGCGTAATGAATCGTTGATTCCACTTTAAGTAGTTGGGGGTGTAAAACGAGCTGGCTTAATTCAGCTCGCCTTCAGCTCGGTGCGTTTTTTAAACGAGCTGGAAAATCCCAGCTCGCCATAAAACGAGCTGGCTCGCGAGGCAGACTATTTAATTATTTTGAAGTAGTCGTAATATCATATATGATAAACATCATCAAACGAACCAAATAAAATATTGAAAATATGAAAACATTAATTCAAACATAAAATTATAAAATATCATTATATTAAATGAAAAACAACCCTTTCGAATAAAAAGTTGTCAAATATCACCGTATTAAATTCGACCCCTCGTAACTTTTCTTTATTTTGTTATTAAAATATATCAATGATTAGAAAAAGGAAAATAAATACATTATAATAGATATGTTTAAACAATATATTACACTTTATTAAATGTAGTAATATATATGATATACAAAAAAAGGAAAATATGTGATTTTGTACATGGTTTTTTTCAGTTCATGAGCCAGCTTGTCACCTCGCGAGTTAGCTCGTCTAAGCTCGGACTCGTTTTCGGCTCAGCTCGCCTGCTCATTTTTTAAACGAGCTAGAAAATACCAAGCTCGTTTCACTTAAATATAATCCGAGCTAGAACTGGCTCGAGAGCCGGCAACTCATTTTACACCCCTAGATCAAACATTTTACAAATACTAAACCCTTAAAAATACACTAGCAAAGTGAGATGAACACTATCATTCATGACGAAAATGGAAGAGGTCTTCGTTAAAGGTCTAAGCATTTACCCTTTTCTGTAAAACCGATGAATATACTTACGATCACATTGTCATTACAGGTGATGCGTTCGTGGGAGGATTCCTCTCGCAGTTGGTTCAAGGGAAGACGATTGTGGAATGCGTGAGGGCGGGATGCTACGCGTCGAACGTAGTCATCCAGAGATCAGGTTGCACTTATCCGGACATGTCTGACTTCAACTAAATTGGTTGGTTCTCACTTATTATCATTCCCCACATATGAAAAATTTTGAAGCTTTAGACCTCTCAAATAACACCCTTTACCTCTTTTTTGTATTTCCATATTGAGTGTTGTTTTTTGTATTTCCATATTAATTATAATCAATGTTCTAAAAATCGTTCTGTATAGAGGATTAGGGTTTTGAGGGGAATATTATCATATATATTTTACATGAATATATGATTTATATTCATATCTCATTTCACAATATAAGATCAAATTTCAATATTTGATCTTTTTTTTTTGTTATAATTTACAAGTGTATAATGCAAAGACAGTGGATCTTGAGTTACCAACGCTCTTCAGTTTATGGATAACTTGACCATGTTTAATATTTTTGAACCCACGTGAGACTGACGTAAGAAAAAGAAGCTCTAGTTCATACATATCTAAAATGTATCTAATTTATTATTTAATTTCTGAATTGAATTTAAATAAAAGCTAGTTTAAAATTTTTAGTGTTTTTCAATATTATATATATTAGAACATATGGTTGGGAAAATATCAAGGATATCTTCGTAGACTTCAAGATTTTACGTATTCCAGCGGAATTTTTCAGTTATTTTCGAACGATTTCAAGCGTTTTTTTTTTGCAATTTCGAATGATTTTTGAGGGTCTCATAGATCGTTTGATTCGCCATAGATCGTAAAGGTCATTTGGATCGCAAGGATCGTAAGGGAAATTTGAAATATCGATATTATAAGAATAAAATGAAATTAAAATTTTTTAGATAAAGGTATTTTTGAAATTGACCATGCGATTCATGGTTAAGGAAATAATATAACATACTCGAGCATCAACGGTATAGTGAATATATATCGGTCCAATTTCGCGTTATAAAATCATCGTCATTTTTTGTACTAATGAGTTACAAAGATCTCCACCGCTCTTAACGTTAGCCACCTCAAATTGTTAGAACACAAAATAAAAAAAAAAAACCCTAATTTTGATTCAGATTCATCGGTACGAACGAGAGTTTCCGGCGGAACGAAGGACCTCAAGAAACAAATTCTCATCACAGGGAATGCATAATTTGGAATCTCCGGCGGTAAAATCGTCGTAAATTTCATCTCTGGATTGATCAAGCAATGCCCTGAAGATCGGATTATGTAATAATGTGATCTTTATCACGAATCTTTTGTACTTATCGTCTTTGCCTACGTAAACCACGAGATGTCCCTTCGGTACATCACTCGGAATCTCATCCGTTGGTCGGTCGGATGACGACGGAGACGGCGGAGAGTTTAGCCGGAGATAGCACCGGCACGTTCGTATACAGTCGCTACATGGGATTGTTACCCTACGTGACATTTGCTTCCATGCTTTTGTGATCTTCTTCATGATTATATTATATATTATATGAAAGAGAGAGATATATATATATAGAGAGAGAGAGAGAGATATTTATATATATAGAGAGAGAGAGAGGTTAGGGCTTTTTTGAGTGATGAAACGAGAAGTACACACATATTTATACACACGCACGGAGGTACGGATTTATGGGTGCGTTATACGTACGTATATTGTATTATTTTTATATTTTACGTATATTGTATTATTTTTTTAATATTTTACGTATATTGTATTATTACGTTATGGTCGCATTTTTATGTATACGTCAAAAAGATTTATAACCTTTTGCTTAATGTAATACATCATGGAAAACACTAGACCGACTAAATCTTTTTATATATAATAATAAATGAATTTTTTTATAACCGGAGAAAATTTATAGTATGTTATTTAGAATATGTATTTGATAAATTTTTGGGTGAATCCATAATATTATATTATAAACACATATATTATATTAATTTCAAATTCATATAACCTTTAGATAAAGATTATATAACTTTACGAATTATACTTCCCTAACAAAAGCATGATTTCAATTCTTGATAACCCCTTACACTCTCATATTTATTTTAAATTTATATATTGTTATGTTCGTTTTATATAAGAGAAACTATGAGAATATGTGATTTTACTGTCTTGATCTCTTTCGAATCACGAGTGTTTTATTTTTCAAAAAAAAAGTTAAAAATATTGACCAATAAATCTAAAGATCACCATATATATTTTTTGTATTCACTTGCACATGCATAACAAAATTTTACACTATTTTCATCAATTTTTTTCTACAATTTTTATTATTAAATATATAAAAAAGGTCGCAGGAATAAAAATAAAACAATAATATCTTATAGCACTTAATTAGGCCATGCTGTCTATTGGGATATCTTTGACATACGAAACGGTACGAACATGCATCTCTCTCAATGGACTTTAGTTTTAATCATTGATTTTTTATTATTTTTTATTATTTTTTTATATGTTTATGAATCCAAAACCATCTTTTTCGGTATGGCTCTCAACCATTGGTCGACTTTAGATAATATAAATATTTATACACAAGTCATACATGCCGTACACGTATATATATTTATATATATAATAATCACGCTTTTACAGTGGAATCACTTTATACACCATATAAAATTGTTAATCTTTATACCATTCTTTATATCTTATATATTGATAATTTCAATATTTACTCAAATATTAGGAAATGTTTTTTTTCTTGTTACTTTTTTCACTATGATATTTCCATTTATTATGAATAGTGAAGGTCCACCACAACTCATTGATTAATTCTAAATGTTCTTATTTATTTGCTATTTTCTTATACAAAATCAACATTAGACGGTTGCTTGATTTTATCTTTTTTATATGGTTTTTAAAATAAATTATAAATCTTATGGTGTATTTTCCCTGAATTTCGTTTAATATAAATAATTAATTTAAAATTATTTCAAATCATATTTCTTGTAGGATTAAATTGTAACTATTTCGATACCAATTAAATGCAGTCTCAGTGATCTAATTTATTCAATTTAAAATTAAATTGACTTATAGAACATTTTGTGTAATTGTGGACTAGGGACCCCACAGTTTAATCAATACAGATAAGATCTGAAGAGGAAAAAAGTAGTCTCATCAGATAAGATTCTTGGACAAAGTGCAATCCCACTTAGTTATTAATGTGTGTATATATATGTATATATATATTTGGAAATAATAATGATGCATGAAACATAAATAGTTACTCTCTCAATTCAATATAATTCAAAATTCGAAATTTCAATCTTATAAAAAAATGTATAATAAGACAATAAAAGATTGGTTGATGATTGTTGTAATTATAAGATGTTTGAGTGTTTTACATTCTTAATTATTGGTTATATAAATATTGGAAACATAATTTATCAAAGTTTAGGTGGATAACATTTTTTTTCTTTTGGATTTTTTTATTATGGTATGAGCAGATATATAAAGATATGCGACTAATAAAAATTTAATGGATTTGATTATAAAGTTTGTGGGATTTGGATGGATGGATGACTTCTTAGTGAAATATGGGGATTAATTGGGAAATTTTGGTATGTCATACATCCGTATATATATAGAGAGAGAGAATAAGATATGTCATTCGGTTTTACTAAATTATATATTATTCCATTTAATTTAAATTTATTAGATTTTAATTTTGAAATAAATGTGTAAAATTATATATAATTATGAACGATATTATTGAAAATGGAATGATTAACCAGTAATATAAAATTTTTAATTCGTATTTATATAGGAAAAATTAAAATTTTGTTTTTACATATAAAACAAATTTTTCATGTAGAAAAAAAAAAGATTATCTTGTTTTATTGACATATCTTATCGATTCTCAAAATTTGAATTTCATTTAAATTGTTGTTCATAACCATAACAACTAATACATGTTAGTTTTCAATTTTTTTATTATCGACATAAATTTACAATAAAAATAAATGAAAAAATCTGATTTTTTGTAAGTAACCCCCAATTTTCATGTTGGATTTCACCATTATGATGCCTCATTGTCAAAATACACATATTATATATATATATGTATATATGTGGTAGACCGCATAATAAGATTAATTTTATAAAAGATGATCGTTTATATAAGATTATCATATATTATATAGTCAGTATTACATGCACAAACGAGGATAATGTATGTAGAAATAATATACGCATAGATATAAATGTATTCATGGCGTACAGTTCGTAATATAGTTTTACGTATCGTGTAGTAAAATTTTGCTATGACTCTCAATTAGTAGTAGAATATAATTATACACATACATATATATTTATATAATATATATTTATAACATATACATATATATGGATATATTTATAATATAATATATATATGTATGATTTATGTAAAGTGTGAGGAATCCAAGGTGATGGATTCATCCCCCCACCGGGCAGTACGGTGCTTCCTTCCTCCCATTGCTTCGCTGTCTCTCTTTAAGGAAACGAGACAACGAGAGCCGTCCGATCTAATCAGACTATCAATCTGAATATGGATTTTCAGCCGTCCGATCTAATCAGACTATCAATCTGAATATGGATTCTCAGCCGTCCGATCTAATCAGACTATCAATCTGAATATGGATTCTCAGCCGTCCGATCACATGGGTATTTTGAATTTGGACCGACCGGTTCAATCGACGTAGTACAAAATATACTATCGACATGAATTTGGTGATGCGAAGGCCGTCCGATCTTCAGCATATTAATCCGATGATGGATTCTCAGCCGTTCGATGTAAACCTTCTTTTGCGTCGGGTCATAAAGGAACCTCGTTAAAAGCCTAATTAATAAGTATGGCCTGGTGACTGAAATTGGGCTAAGCCCAATTAATAATATAACTCATAATATATATAGACAAATATTAGTTTTGTAACCGATCGCGCGCGTGATATTATTTTTAGCAAAAATTATATATATAAAAAGAGGATGTTTTGCTGCATCCACCTCAGCAAAACATCCTACTTTTTCTCCATTATTATTACTTTTGCTATTATTACTTTTGGTATACAATTACACAGTACATAATATAAAAATAATTACATAATTAATTTACAGTAATATTAAACAATTTAATTGTGTCTCCTCTGATCCTCTCTCCTAACGTCTAATTTACATCCTCCTTTTGCTGCATTATTACCCAAATAACCTTCATTTCCACGGCGTAAAAAAATTGTCACGTAAAACACTTAATATATATACATATCCACTAATTGCATACGAATATTTATTCCCATATCTATATAGATATTATACGCACATGAACTATATATACATACATATGTATAATTATATAAAACATATACATCTACCTACGGATAATCTAACCCATGATGTTGCACTAATATAAAATTAATTGTATAACATAATTATACGAATATTTATTTTTAATTGTATAATTATATAAAACATATACATCTACCTACGGATAATATAACCCATGATGGTGCACTAATATAAAATCACTTTAATGTATAATTAATATATATAACTCCACAGTACATAACATAAATATAAATAATATAATTAATTTACAGTAATTTGCAGTAATGTAATACAATTTAATTGTGACTCCTCTTATCCTCTCTCATAACATCTAATTTACATCCTTCTCATTCTCCATTTTTACCCAAAAACCCCAGCTTCCACGGCTAAAACACTTAATATATATACATATCCACTACTTGCATACCAATATTTATACGCACATGAACTATATATACATACATATGTATAATTATATAAAACATATACATCTACCTACGGATAATCTAACCCATGATGTTGCACTAATATAAAATTAATTGTATAACATAATTATACGAATATTTATTTTTAATTGTATAATTATATAAAACATATACATCTACCTACGGATAATATAACCCATGATGGTGCACTAATATAAAATCACTTTAATGTATAATTAATATATATAACTCCACAGTACATAACATAAATATAAATAATATAATTAATTTACAGTAATTTGCAGTAATGTAATACAATTTAATTGTGACTCCTCTTATCCTCTCTCATAACGTCTAATTTACATCCTTCTCATTCTCCATTTTTACCCAAAAACCCCAGCTTCCACGGCTAAAACACTTAATATATATACATATCCACTA
>CM071873.1:35438510-35561809 GCA_036759665.1 Gynandropsis gynandra | reverse complement strand
ATAATAAAATATCTTATTACAATATTAGTCATACTCATGTCCAATATATGCATAAATAATTATTTATCATATAATAACTTATTATATAATAATTAATAACCACTCTATGTATCACTAAATAATCTCATTTGTCCAATGAGATTGAGCAAATATAATCGCAAATATAGTTGTCCATTTGAAAAAATTTATATGAACGAATTACTCCAACATATCAATTCTTACGCATTAATATAAATTACTTAAGATTAATAATTGTATGTTACTACTAATTTTATGTGTTTCTTTGTTGGGGACAATTAAGTTCATGGAGAGGAAACAATTAAACATTGCAATGATATATGTCTTCATTTACTACTTCGATATAATTTTCTTAAACTCAGAATCTTAAAAAATTTCAATAATATATTTGTTATTTCAAAATAATTTCAAACACGATTATTTTACAAATGCAAACATAAATTAAAAAATTGTTCATACAAAAATACGTTAACCACATATTGGCAAACAAACTTCGCTAATCACTTTTCTATCAAAATTTATTAATAGTGAGACCTATTGTTTTATCATTAGACCTTGCATCGCCAAACTTTTTCAATATTATCAAGGATTAATTTATTATCTTTGTTTTAGTAATTACTTTAAGCTTTAATATTGTTTATTTTAATATTATTTTCTACTTATTATACATAATGTTTTAAATTAGTTAAACAAAAAAATCATAATCTCGCGCATCGCGCGGGGGCTTTTTCTAGTTTATAATAAAAAAGAGATGACATTAAAATGATAAATATATCTTTATATGAAGAAATACCGTGATAAAAAATAAATTCATTATTACTTTTTTCATTTCTCATTATAAAAGTTTTAATCAAAATCATCAATCAAATGATCAGTTACCATTGTAATATTTTTAGATTTTTTTAATGAAAAAATTAAAAATTAATGAAACGTGAACATTATTTTCTATAATTTTTATTGAATGAAGTATTTTTATGTTAAATAACTCTTCAAATAAACATTTTATTTACTATGATTATTATTTCGTAATAAATTAATATATATATATATATGTGTGTGTGTAAAAAAGAGTGTCATGTCTCACACAATTGCACGATTCACGTTGCGCTACGCCGCAGTCGGACCAATTGGATGATTTACATTATGTGATGTTACCTTGGTATGTTTATGTAAGCCTGGTATTATTATTCTTCTGTTATACTACAATCGAGAATTATCGTCAACAAAATAATAATATAATATATTTAGAAATAAATTTAACAAAAAAGTATGTTGTATTATATGGTATTAATGTTCTACTTTCATAAAATAGTTAGTTTTAAAAATATATTTAAAGGTAATAATTGTGTCTCTATTATTATTAGTTTTTTTAAGATTTTTAACTAATTATAACATGTGCATTAATTAATATATATATATACTGGTGAAAATGTTTTTAAAACTAATATTTATTTTAAAAAAAAAAATAGGTATATAAAATAAATTGATTAGGTTCATTTTGGTTATTCGTTGTCAACTCGCTAAAAATGAATTAAAAAATCTTTCAGTTTAGGTTGTCTGTAATTCTTCAAAAATGAATTATTCGCGAGTTGGACCATTTATTTTAAAATGATTATAAAATATAAATATTATACGTTAATGATCTTCAAACTAAATAAAATATTAATTCGAATACATTATTAAATATTAAAATAATAAATAAAAATTAAATTGATCGAACATCAAATAAAATATTGAATACAGAACATGCTTTTTAAAATATTTTTATTTATAATTAAAATATTTTAATTTGGTAGAAATAAAAATAATAATACTATAATATATACAATATGTAAAAATAACAAAACATATGATTTGTATGTGATTTATACTCAACTAGTAAATCAGTTTGCCTAAACTTTAATTTGTTTCCAATTAGGCGTGCTAAGTGATCGTCAACCCGCAAGTTGACTCTAACCTTGAAGAGAAAAATAAGAGATAAGAGAAGAAAATAGAACTCTGAATGATTTTTATATTTGATTACGAAAAATGTTACATATTTATAGAGAAACATTACCAAAGCTAGCTAATGCATTGAATTTGGAGTTGGTTGAGTAGACGAAGAGCTGATGCATTAGTTTTGAAGTTGATTTTTGACTTAAATGAAATCTAAAGACGAGTTGGGTTGAGTTTTTTTCAACTAATATAAAAATGAACTCATGGATTAAACCAAAATTTTAGTTGATCCATATATATTATATTGATAATTATATTTGAATATATATAAATATCATTTTTTGATATTATCATATAATTAATTAATTTTAATTAATTATCTAACTATCCTTATAATTATCATGAAATTGTATCTAAAAACATATGGATTTATTAACTTTATAATTTTTCTCAATTATCACATCGTAATAATTCTACAAGAGGCGATCCTATTACCTGAATAGCTTCCGGTACACCTATTATAATTTTGACTGCCCAATAACCAATTTGATCCCAAGGTAAAGAATAATCTGTTATACCAAAAGATGCCGTAATACAGCTATAACTACACCACTATCCTAATTAATTCATGAGATTTTTTAAAACCATCGGTGAGATATACACAAAATACGTGCAAGATCATCATTAAGATCATTATATTTATCAACCATCGATGAACATATCGGATTAACCAACCAAAATTAGCTTAGTCATTATATATTGAATAGAAACAAAAATCTCAATAATGGTTGGACGGTAATATCAATGTTATTTTGGAATTGAAAACATCTTCATAAATGATCAATGAACTAAAAAGATTGACGATTTATCACTATCAAAACAATTAAAACGATAATTTAAACCGAGTTCTTCAACATAAACATTTTTATTATAACATCCGTATCTCATAAAAAAGGATAAATAAATTATACCATTAATAATCCATAACTTTTTATAGGAAACATAAAAAGAACTACTAAGACAATATATATATTTGAAAAATATGACTCAACGACCGAATACAAGCCGAATCTTATATTTAGTCCAAAATCGACTTGATTAATATTCAAACAATTCTCCGTATAATTTCATTTTTCTTCTTTTTCAAAAAAAATTGTCGCCCACGATCCAAAATATAGAGATTTATGTATCTCGAAATAAAAAAGAAAAAAGAAGAAGAAATAAAGCCAAATTTATTTGAGAGATAGAGAGTCAATACATTCTTCGACTTGACCGAATGCATCACGCATATTTGACTTTTTCGTCTCCTCTTATACTCAAAATTATACGAAAGTTATATATTTTTTTATTATATAAATAAAGTTGATTGGTTCCATGATGACTATATGTATGCATATATGTGTATGTTAATGTGGTAATGTATATATACGCATTAATGTGGTCATGCATATGTATGCATGTATGAGTCGAATAAAATATATATTAGATTGAAGGAATAAATAGAAGTTATCGATTTTAAAAACCGAGGGTTCCTCCCTTGAAATATACGAAATTTCATCGATAATTTGTCAAATCCTATTTCCAATAAGTTTTCGTAAATCAAAATCTTTTTATTATTTTCCAATATGCTTTCTAATATATGTGCGATGTAATATATATATATATAATATGTGTGGCCATGGTATTGATACAAACAGATATATATATATATATATACCACCACATCATTAGGCTTTAAATTTTCGGAAAAGCTTAGAGAACAATCCGATTTTTTATGTAAATTACCATTAATTCATTAAATAATAAAAATATATTTAGAAATAATAAATATATAATTATGTACTTGTGAACAAAAAAAAAATCACAACGTGACTTCTTTTTGCGTATAAATTACATAAATTTCACAAAAAAATATTTTTTTATAAATATTTTAAAATCCTATATTTTTAGTGTAAAAACTCTAAAAGACTTGGTTGCCGTGTGAAGACTTCTCCTTCGTTTTCTTATTCCTTTAGTCGTCTTCTTCTTCTTCTTCATCTCCAAAGCTTTTAGCTTTTAAGCCATTTGATAAAACTTAAATCTCTTCTAAATTGGCTTCCAATAATCCTCCATCTTTTTTGGTTCATCTTACCATAGAATTAATTCATCTTTTATTTTCTTGACAATTAAATTTCCTTCACTTTCGAAAAGTTTAATCTTTCGTGGTCACAGAATTCTCAAAGGTGAGTTTTTTTTTTCATTGATTATCTTCCGATGCTTTAATGGGTTCTTCGTCAAATCATTTTTCTTTAATGTTATTGTCTTTGATTGTTTGATTAAACGAAAAAAATGGGTTTTTTCGTAGAGGAAAGTATTTTGTTTTTTTGAATCTCGATTGCGTTTAGCTTTGGCTTCCCCTTTACCCTCTCCTGGAATTTAGGGTTTATGATAGAGAGAATCTGGGTTTCATTGGGCGTTTCTTATTATGGCTAAATGTGGTTTTGATCAGATCAAAGAATGATCATTGTCGTTTGCTTTGCTATTAGATCAATAAACTGACCTCAAATTTGATATAGACGAAGGATCAATGGAATCAAAGACTGAGATTGGATCATGGTTAGGCGATTCTTGAATATAAAAAACACTATCATCTCGAATCAAAATCGGAAATTTTGCAATTGGGTCCACATTTTTATGTCCAGTTAAGAGGTTTTGATATTCAGAAGAGATGAACTTATTATGTAATATACAGATATGGCCTGTAATAATCTGATGTTTATTATGTAAAATCACTTAAAATCTTGTCTGATTCATACATATTTGATGAACTGATTAATCTTAATTTGTGTTTTGTTGTGTTCTGCAGTGGAGAAACCAAAGTGTTTGAATCTTTTAGCAACAATGAAGTGTTTCTTGTTCTCTAATGGGGACAAGAAAGATGAACAGAAAACCCCGAAGTTAGTTTCGTTGAATTCGAATTTCTCGGATCGTGAAGTAGTACGAAGTGGATCTGAGTTAAATTCTCGAAATGTCTCTGGAACGAGCACGGAATCATCAATGGGGAGGAACACATGCCCTAGTATGTCATCTAGAGCAAGTAGTCTCAGAGAGTTCACCATTTCTGAGCTTAAATCCGCCACGAAGAACTTCAGCCGTTCTGTTATGATTGGAGAAGGTGGTTTTGGTTGTGTCTATAGAGGAACGATCAAGTACGTCGATGACCCGTCAAAGAGAATTGAAGTGGCGGTTAAGCAGCTTGGCAAAAGAGGATTACAGGCAAGGATTCGTTACCCGTCTTTTGTCTTGACATTGTTCATGAGATTCTTCTCTGATTATCCGTTGCTAACTCGATAAGCGTTGATTTCATAGGGACATAAAGAATGGGTGACGGAAGTAAATTTTCTTGGGGTCGTTGAGCATCCGAACTTGGTGAAATTGATTGGTTATTGCGCTGAAGATGACGAGCGTGGAATTCAACGGCTTTTGGTATATCAATACATGCCTAACCGAAGTGTGGAATTTCATTTATCTCCTCGTTCCGAGAGAGTTCTTACATGGGACTTGAGATTGAGAATAGCACAAGACGCAGCTCGAGGTCTAACATACCTTCATGAAGAAATGGACTTTCAGGTAGGTTTTATGATAAGAACTCATCCCATAATAGATCCAAACCAATCCCGTAAAGGTCCACGGATCTCATCCCAAAAGCTAGCTTATGGGGTGAGGGTGCCTATGACCTTATAAGGCATCACTTGGTCCCATTTCTAAGCGATGTGGGATCCTAACAATATCCACCCGTTTAAACACCGACGTCCTCGTCGACCTACTCCGATAGCCCACTCTAGACTGCCCATTCTGACCTAACCCAGGTTGCCCCTTTCCTAGGTCGCCCCTTCCGTGGAGTCGGGCCAACTGTGTAGGCAGACTTTGATACCAATTGATAAGAGCCCATCCCATAATAGGTCCAAACCAATCCCGCAAAGACCCACAGATCTCATCCCCAATGTTGGTCTTTGCGGGATTGGTCTGGGCCTATTATTGGATGGATTCTTATTCAGTTTCAAATCAATTATGTCGAATGTTAAGTCTTCGTCTTTTTGGTTCGTTATTTTCAGATAATATTCCGCGATTTCAAGTCCTCCAACATTCTATTAGACGAGGAATGGAGAGCAAAGCTGTCGGATTTTGGCTTGGCTCGCTTGGGTCCATCTGAAGGTCTTACCCATGTTTCTACTGATGTAAGTTGTATATTTTACTCATTTGACGAGTAAATCCGTATGAACTTTACCCGAAAACTCGACTTGAAATCCAAAATCTGACGGAATAAGAGACGGGTTTGTTGTTAAAAATGGTATAAACAGGTGGTAGGAACAATGGGGTATGCAGCTCCAGAGTATATTCAGACAGGTCGTCTCACGTCTAAAAGTGACGTATGGGGTTATGGAGTGTTCATCTATGAGCTCATTACGGGACGACGACCCGTAGATCGGAATAAACCCAAGGGAGAACAAAAGCTTCTTGAATGGGTGCGGCCGTACCTATCGGACACGAAGAAGTTTAGGCTTATACTTGACCCGAGGCTTGAAGGGAAGTATCATATCAAGTCGGTACAAAGACTGGCTGTGGTCGCGAACCGATGCTTGGCAAGAAACCCTAAGACGCGTCCTAAGATGAGTGAGGTTTTGGAAATGGTGACCCGGATCGTTGAAGCTCCTTCTGGGAGTGGTGGAAGCCCACAGCTCGTCCCGTTGAAGAGTCTAGAAAGTTCTAGAGAGAAAGGTGGGAAGAACAAAAGGGTTCTTGAGGTTGGTAATAATGGTGCTGAAGGTGGTTGGTTTGGTAAGATTTGGAACCCTAAAATGGTAAGAGCTTGTTGATTGATTTAGACAAGACAAAGTCCAGATCCAAAGTGTTTTTCTTTTTCTTGTTTTTTGGTGTTTGTGTTGTATTATTTTACACAAATGTATTGTTATGTAACGAATCTAATCTCCTTGTGATTTGATCATATTTTATAAATGAATCGTTGGAGCTATTTATGTATGAGCAAATTTGGTCTTTAAGGAATTCTGTTCACTAAATATTTACAGGTAAACTTTAGCAAAAATAGAATTGTCCGAATTATATATAAATTGATTTTCAATTTCATTTTCATATATTCATATGTATTAGTTATAATAAATATGAATATACATAGATATATACGTCGTTGTCCTGTGTATTTTTATAGATCAATTTAAAAATAATTTATATATTCTTCGGATGTATGTAACATGGTAATATGTAATATTGAAAATAATTAATAATGTAGTTTTAAAAATATATACAATAAATTTATTAGTATTAACATATTATATTATTATATAAAAATAGTTGAAATTTTGAAAAATAATTTTGCTTAATAAAAATTTCAAAAGTTTGAATATTTGATATATATTAAATATTATATTTATAGATTAGAACATAACAACTTTAATAAAAAGATTTTTAAGAAATAATGGTGCGATTCTCAAACTATTTTCCACAAATTATTTTATATATAAGTCTCATAGTAATTATTAAATTTATGTCAGAATTTAAAAATATGTATACTAAGTTTTCATTCGTGTATATATATATTATATATACACACACAAACTTATTTATTAATCATAATAATATATAAATTAATATTATTTTTAAACTATTACATAAACATTTAAAACGAACCATATAAGTCAATTAAAAATAGTTTAAAAACTTTATATATATTCTAAAAAATAATATTTTCATTAATATATTGTATAAATTTTTTCATAAGGTATTCTAATCTACCTTGCACGCCATTCAAACAGAGTAATGGAAATAAAATAAGTGCTAAAAAGGAATCTGTGTATGCGTTAAACATGAGAGACATAAAAGAGTACTTTTAACTCATCCTCATCGTACACAACAACTTAACCATAAAAACGTTTTCTTAGCAGAGATCATATGATTTTTGTCGGAATTAACTGTAGAGATCATCATCATCCGCAGCTCCCGCAGCTGTCGCAAAAGGGTCTGCCGTTCCGGTTGTGGCCGCAGTGCCAGTAGTCTCCGCAAACCTAAATTCAGTTCCAAAGCCTCTCGATTGCTGCAGCGTCTGCGCGAAAGCTTGGTATTTGCGAATATCCGCATCACTCACACTTCTACGTGCGTATTTCATCGATTCTTCAAAGTGTGCGGCTTTGATTTCCGCTACTTCATCCTCCACGTCTTCTTCCATCGCTTCCGGGTTTTCGCTTCTTCTCCTTTCCCTCTCGATGTCCTGAATAAAACCATGTTTAAAACCTTCAAGAACTTCGAGATTCCAAGATTCGACTATCCAACACACTACGAATGATATGAATCGATTGCAAGATTCGACTACGAACGATATGAATCGATTGCAAGATTCGACTACGAATGATATGAGACGAGTGAAAGAGTGCATCGTGTATCGTACCTTCTCGATGTTTTCTCTGATTGCGTATTTGCAAGCCCTCTGGCAGATTTCAGTAATATCAGCACCACTGAATCCTTGGGTGTATTTGGCGAGGGCCCTGATGTCAACATCTTTAGCCACGGGGGATTTCCGCAGGCAAGCTTTGAAGATCTGGAGACGAGATTCTTCATCGGGGAGGGGAATGTAGATGAGTTGATCGAGCCTACCAGGACGGAGGAGAGCGGGGTCGATGATGTCAGGCCTATTGGTGGCTCCAATGATAAAAACAGTCTTTTTGGCATTCATTCCATCCATCTCAGTAAGGAGTTGGTTCAACACTCTGTCAGCCGCACCACCTGCATCACCTACGCTGCTACCTCTCTGGAACATACGTACATAAAGATCGAGACGGGCTTTAGCTATGGAGAAAGTCATCGAACATATGATGAAGAGAGGCGTGGTGTTATACGAACCTGAGTAGCAATGGAGTCAAGCTCATCAAAGAAGAGAACACAAGGAGCGGATTGACGGGCTTTGTCAAAGATTTCACGAACATTCGCTTCACTTTCTCCAAACCACATTGTGAGAAGTTCGGGACCCTTGACACTGATGAAGTTTGCTTGGCACTCGTTAGCAATAGCTTTGGCCAAAAGGGTTTTTCCACATCCAGGAGGGCCGTAGAAGAGAACTCCCTTTGATGGAGACATTCCAAATTTCTCGAATTTCTCCGGGTGCTCCACGGGGTACTGGACAGTCTGCATTGCAAATAAAGCATGAATCATCAGATCTATGAACTTATTATCGATTTCCCGTGATTATCGGTTCCAAGAAGTTGGGGAAGGCAATAGAAATTACCTCTTGAAGCTCCCTTTTGACATTCTCAAGACCTCCAATATCCTCCCACGAGACGTTGGGCACCTCAACAACCTGAAAAGCAAACAATTAGATGACGGAAAGCGGTAAGAGCAGCTGTGATTCAAAAGAAGCATATTGTCAATGCTCACGGTTTCACGAAGAGCAGACGGATTGCTGTTTCCAAGAGCAGTCTGGAAGTGTTCATTAGTCACTGCCATTGAGTTTAGGATTTCAGCATCTATGGAGTCATCTTCCAAATCAATCACATCCATCTTCTCCCTAATGCATTGAAGAGCCGCCTCTGTGCACAGAGCTGCAAGATCAGCACCAACGTAACCATGTGTCTCCTTGGATATCTTCTCGAGATCAACCTGAATAACAAGAAAGCATGTGCAGAGTTAAAAAATCTTTAGATCCAGTAAACAGACAGTGGAGATCATAAGCAAACAGGCGAGGCAAAAACTAGAATTATTACATCTTCAGCTAGCTTCATGTTCTTAGTGTGGATTCTGAGGACTTCAAGACGTCCAATTTCATCAGGAACACCGATATCGATCTCCCTGTCAAAACGTCCAAACCGTCTCAAAGCTGGGTCAATGCTGTTGGGACGGTTGGTTGCTCCAATGACGATAACATGAGAACGAGCTTTGAGCCCATCCATAAGCGTAAGGAGCTGAGAGACAATCCTCCTCTCAACCTCTCCATTCGTCTTCTCTCGTTTTGGTGCAATGGAATCAATTTCATCAATGAAAATAATAGACGGGGCATTCTTCTCAGCTTCTTCAAATGCTTTACGCAGATTACTCTCACTCTCACCAGCAAGTTTGGACATGATCTCAGGTCCATTGATACAGAAGAAAAATGCTCCAGTTTCATTCGCCACGGCACGGGCAATTAGAGTCTTACCAGAACCAGGAGGTCCATAAAGCAGAATTCCTTTTGGTGGCTTCACACCAATTGACTTGAATAGTTGTGGGTGCCTCAACGGAAGCTCAACCAATTCCCTAATCTGAGCCATTTGCTTCCTGACACCTCCAACATCATCATAACCAACTTCGTCAAGTCTCTCTTCATCTTCCCTCTTCACTGGCTCTCCCTCGCAGAAGATCTCTGTGTCCGGAGCTACCACACAGTACTCAGCAGGATCAGTCTCAATCACTTTGAACTCCACACTCCTCATTCCTCCTCTCACAAGGAAGAGATCACCCTTCCTTACTGGGCGGTATGCTTCCAGGAAATAAGCTGCAAATGCAAAATTATTGCTTGAGAAATCACCCGAGTCGTATAAGCTAAAACATAATATAAACAGAAGAAGCTAAAACTCACGTTTCAGATATGCATCGAAGAGATTTCCAGTAACACCTTCAACTGTGTCATCAATGGGCAAGATGTGCACACGTTTTCCATATTTGACATCAGGGCATTGATGAACAGAAACAACATCTCCTAGTCTAACCCTCAAGTTAGACCTAACAACCTTATTCATTCTGATTTTGGGTTCTTCACATGTTTCATCAGCAAGGGCAATGCAGACAGTGTCCTTCCTTTTCTTACCCTGAGAGCCCAAAGCCAAAATCAATGACAAGGCTTGAAGAAAGATATATGGACAGTTCACTAATTCCTCAAACGTAATAAGAACCAAACAATTTCGAAATTCATGACTCCAAACTAGAAAACTCATAGATTCACACAAAGAAATGGATCAGTTCCACATTAAGTTAAAACCCTAATTTCTACAAAAGGGGGGAGTAACAACAGAAACCAACAATGGATCAACCATCGAAGCACAACCAGAAAAGGAAAGAAAAAGCACAAAGATATAATAACCTTGATGAGGATCGTATCACCACGGAAGAGCTGAAGCTTCTCCATGGTCGAGGGATGGAGAGACACGACAGAGTTATCATCGTTGACGGCCTCGTCGACAACGAGTCGGTTCGGTGCCTTCTTCCTCTCCAAAATAGCAGTACTGAAGTCCTTCTTCGATTTCCTGAAACAAACCAACGAGCCGATGAGAAACAACAGGAGATCAACTGAAAAACCCTAATCCACAAATCAAAATATCGCAATCGGTAAATAAGAATCGGAGATCTGATAACTTACGAGTCAGAGGATTCAGCTTGGTTAGTCATGGCGGTTCGCGATTTGATCAGAGATTTCTCTCAGAAACTGAAGAAAAGTTTGGATTTTTTTTTCCTTTGGGTTTCCTTCAAGCTCTCTGTGAGATCGATTGTTTTGGGTATAGCGATAATGGGATCTGAAGAAGCAAAGATTTTCGGTATTTATATTGCTGTTTCTTGTTGGAAAAGAAGGATGATTTTTATTTTTTATTTTCTATTTCCTTTTTCCATTATTTTCCTTTTCTATAACTTACTATAAATTTCAAATACATCCTTGATTTCTATAATCTCTCAAACAATACCCACAAAACTTAGATTTATAGAATAATATCCAATATTAAACCGTTTAGCTATTATTATTTTTAATTAATATACATAAATTGTGAAAATTAGAAACTATTTTTAAAAATAATAACGAAAAATTAGTGGATAAAAAATATTTTGATTGAATAGTTGTGGTAGAGTGGGTCTCATTGAATAATCAAAAAATATATGGGTATTTTAAGAATATAGAAAAACTAGAGAGGTGGGGATGAAAGATTTTCTTCTAGTTACGATGCAATCCGTCGTGAACAAGAAAGGAATTAGAAGGTGCAGGTACGTTTCTCGAGTAAGCAACAAAAATTTAATTAATTAACAAATATTTTTTTCTCCTGAATATCAAAAACCTGTTTGTCGAAAACAGAAATATTCCATTTCTAAAATTTTAACTAATAAGCTGTTCTGATAATTTAATTTCATGCATATAAAATTTCAATTTTTACACATAATTGACATTTATCAAAAAATATGGAAAGATATTAATAATTTTGAATTATATATAATCATTTTTTTATTGGATAATCAAAACATTTCATTCATGTAATCTATAATTTGAGTATAACCTTTGGTTTTGGTACGCATAAACCGGTATATTGGTTTACCGTTTTTCCCAATCAGACCGGACTCCAAAAGGATTTTCACTCAATTATATGGCCCGGTCGATTCCGGTATTCTCTTCTTTCATAACCTCTACTGTTATACGGAATTAAATGTCTTAAACCGGGATATATCTGAAAATTTGCGAGTAATAAAATGGCGAAAACAAAGGGAAACAAAACTGGTCAATATGCTGCTTTTATTATAATATAATATTATAAATTTTTTGAATGATATAAATTATTTTTCTTTTAAATAATAATAAATTTATTAATATTTACATATTATATATTATTCTTTATTTTTAACTTTTTATGTATATAATATAATTCCTGTAGACATTTATGTACCGTTTTTTTTTCCACCACATTGCTTTTATCTATTGAGTGGATCGTTGGTTTGCTAACCATAAACCGGTATATTGGTTTACCAATGGGTAAGGAAAGAACAATGTTTCGTCTTATCCACGGATAGGATAGCTTTAATTCTGTATCCAAACAAATAGAAAATCGTAACCATTATCCAGATAAACCTACTGTGGAGCGAGAGAGAACAGGAAGCAGAAAGCCGGAGAGAGAGAGAGAGAGAGAGAGAGAGAGAGAGAGAGAGAGAGAGAGAGAGAGAGAGAGAGAGAGAGAGAGAGAGAATGGAGAAGTACTTTGGTAACGCGTACCGGGGAGACCCAGGGGTTCCACATGCGGATGCGGATCGGTTCGTGAACATTTGGATTGGATCCGCGGCCTTCTCCGTAATGACCTGGTTCAATCCTTACATGTGGCAGCTCTCCAATCAGTTCAAGTAATCTTTCATTTTTATCTCCCTTGATTCAATTCTCTGGTCAGATTTTCTGAGTATTTTTTCATTTTTGTGTTAATATTTGGGTTGTGCATTGTTTTTCGGTTCGTGATTTTTATAATTTCTGCATAATTTCTGGCTTTTAGGGGTCAGTGTCTGAGATTTTGATATCTGCGTATCTGATTCCGTCTGCAGGTTTAGATTTTGAGCTTGTTTCAATTGTTATTTATATTCTTCTCTGATTTCGCATGAATTTAGGGGATTTAGGCATTTCAATTCAGCTATTTAGGGCATTAGGGTTTGCTTTCTTTGAGTTGAAAAGCAGCTATTTAGGGCATAGACGCTGTTATAAAGCCCCTAATAATCTCTCCCACTGCTGTTTCTTCCCCTTTCTTTGTTCTTTGAAAGAGGGAAGTTTTCATTTCTATAGATTGAAATTTATTTGTTCCTCAATTTCCTTACAATAATTTGATGTTCTTGAAGCATCACTTTCCTTCTTTACTGTTACTTTGAAGTCTGAATCCAATTAGCAATGTTTAATGATATTCTTGAAGCTTATTCTTCATAATAACTTTCTCTCTTTTGCCTCTAAACTCATGTTTTATTACATTGGAAGAAATATCAGTCACAGTTTCAATCATTGAGTGTCTTAATTATGTTTCGATGCATAATCTTGGATTCATTCGTAAGAATATTGGGTGAC
This sequence comes from Gynandropsis gynandra, assembly GCA_036759665.1. NCBI lineage: Eukaryota > Viridiplantae > Streptophyta > Magnoliopsida > Brassicales > Cleomaceae > Gynandropsis > Gynandropsis gynandra. Next base: position 35,548,047 of record CM071873.1, on the reverse strand, counting down.
ATAGTTTTGCATCATTAACGAAATCCGGCATTACAATTTCCCATTATTAAGTATGAAAGTATCAATACCGCTATGGTGTTGGAATCATTTTGGATAATTCTGATGAACTAACTACTTCAATAATAGCGAGAAGAATCTATAAAAGCATCAGATTCTTCTCGCTATTATTCAAAATATAGACAGAATATATTTTGAATAATTCTGATGAAAAAACTACTTGGAATCATGCCGCCATTTGTTCATTGAAACAACATCGTTGCATTTTAAGATAATGTAACGATTTGGTGCTTAAATTACACACAAAAAACTTGTTTATGTCTTATGCACATTAAGATAAAATAACTTCACTGTTTCTTCTACTCTTTACATCCGCAGTTGGCACGACAAATGGATGTTGTTTGAGCAATACCACTGGAAGAAAGCGAGGGCAAAGAACGAGCCTTACGAATTCAAGGTTCAAACTTTTAACATTCCCGCGATACAGATAGATGTTATATGGCATAATGGCATGCTTTTAACATTCATCGATGATAATATTCGATCTTTCTCCTTTGTTCGCAGTGGAATAAGATACCTAGGGAAGTCCGGGATTCATACTATTTCAATTGGCCTGTCTACTTCCCATAGAAGCCTTTGGGATATCTTAGAATTGAAGGAGAAGAATCTATCTGTGTTCCATTTCTTATCCTTTTGGACTGAGAGATTACTTCTTTGTGTTTAAGATTTACTGTTTCAGTGGCAAAACCTGCTTTTTCAGACTAATTAGCAAAATATATGTTTGTATTTCTCTGGTTATGTTGTTGGGGCCTTTCTCAAATATTAAAAAATATTTGTTATATGTTTTTCTTTTTATAATATTATAATGTGCATTTTTAGCATAAAAAAATAAAAATATTAAATAAAAAATTAAAATAAAAAATAAAAAAAAATCTTTAATCCGTTTGAAATTAGGGATGAATTTGTTTAATTCATCTGGAATTAGAAACGGATTTTTTTAATCTGTCCAGAATTATGGATATGTTTTTTTAATCCGTCCGAAAATAGGGATAGATTTTTCTAATTCGTCTGAAATTAGAGAATGATTTTTTAATTCAATCGAAAATGAATAACAAGAGTAAAGAAAAGAAAGAAGAAGAGAATGAAGAAAGAGAAAGTGAAGGAATGGGAAGCGACAATGATGGCGAAGAAGGCGGAGAGGAGGCGACAATGATGGCGATGGAGGCGGGAGAGGAGGCGATGATGAGATGATGGAGTCGGAGACAACGACAACGGTAGAGGAGGAGACGACGGCGGTGGCGACGGAAAAGGAGGCGACAACGGAGGTGGAAGATAAGGAGGTGACGAAGGCGACGACGGATGAGGAATTTTGTTTTTTAAAAAAGTAAAATTTTCTTTTAAAATTTTTATTTTATTTTAAAAAAATCAGACAGACAAAAATCCGTCTGAATTTTCTATTTTGCTGTAAACATTTCCGGGCGAAATTATCCATCTACAATTTTTTTAATTTTTTTTTAATTTTGAACGAAAAAATCCGTCCAGATTTTTTTCCAAAAAAATTAAGGACGTTTTAAAGACGACTAAATCCGTCTTGAATTTCATATGAATTTTGAACGGATATTAATTAGTTACGTTCATTTACGGGTTGACAAAATCCATTCGAAAAACTTTTGAAAATTGTTTTCTATACGAAATAGGGACGAATTTTGTTGTCTAGAAATTCAATTTTTCTTGTAGTGGTTGGTAGCAAGCCCCAACAATGATCGTATTAAACAATTGAAGGCTCAATTGGATAGGGAATTTGAAATGAAAGACTTGGGACAAACAAACAAGATTCTGGGATGTAAATTTACCGAGACAAAAATAATAAGAAGATTTAGCTTTTACAAAAGAACTATATCAGTAAAATCCTACGCCATTTCAACATACAAGATTGTAAGCCGATTTCCACCATTCTTCCTATTAATTTCAAATTATCCTCCAAGATGAGTCCTAGCACGAAAGAAGAGAGGATGAAGATGTCTCGAGTACTGTATGCATCAACAGTGAGCAGTTTGATGTTTGCCATGGTATGTACCAGACCGGACATTGCACAACAGTGAAAGCAGTTAGTTGATAAATGGCAAAACCCGGAGTTGAATATTGGAGTGTTGTAAAGAGGATCTTGAGATGTCTCAAGGGCAGCACAAATGTTGCATTGCGTTATGTAGGATCAGACTTGACTTTTATTGGATATGTCGATTCGGACTATACCGATGATCTTAACAAAAGAAAATCCATCACAAGATACGTTTTTACTCTTGTTGACAATGCTATAAGTTGGGTTTCAAAACTACAGTCTATAGTCGTGATATCTACGACAAACGTTGAGTATATTACGGCTACACAAGACAACAAAGAGGCAGTTTGGTTGCAAATATTGATGGAGGAGCTTGGTCATAAACAATATAGTATTGTCTTGTTCAGTGATAGCTAGAGCGCTTTGCATCTTGCAATGAATCCAACATTACATCTAATGACGAAATGTATTAAGGTATAGTACCATTTTGTACTAGAAAAGGTAAAGGAAGGCTGCGTGGATATTCAGAAAATCCACATAGAGGAAAATATGGCAGATATATGTTGGCGAAGCCAGTAAACGGTGAAAAATTTATTTGGTGTCGATCTTCTATGGGTCTAGCGGAAACATGAGTAACGTGACAAAGTCGAAGTGAAAATAAAGAATGAATACAACAAAAAGTGATTTTAAGTGGGAGATGTTACCCAGTTGGTGGATTTTATCCCAATTGGTGGTCCCACACTATTATGGTGGATCTCACATTTGTTTTTTATCTGAAATTTTCTCCTATATAAAGAGGAAATTTTCTCCTATACAAAGAGGAGATTTCTCCTTACAGTTTGAGAGAAGTGTTGTTTTCTAGAGTGGGTAAAAAAATTTTATTGTTTACCCGTGGACGTAGGCACTTTGCCGAACCACATAAGCAAGACAACCAAAGATTTTTAGAAAACTCAGGTTGACTGGTTTTCCCATCTATTCTTTTTTCCGATAGTTTGCAATCAAGTGGCACAGAAGAACTCCGATTAATCAAATAAGCAGCAGTATTTGTTGCCTCAGCTCAAAATCTTATGGATAAATAAGCATGAAGCCTCATGCTCTTTGCTCGCTCGTTCAAGGTGCGATTCATCCTTTCCACTACACCATCATGTTGAAGTATTCTCGAAATCGTTCTTTTCATTCTGATTCCATTATCCTCACAATACTGCTTGAACTTCTGATCTATATACTCCCACCATCGTTTGTTTTTCAAGAACACAACTTTTACAAGACTGGTGTTCAACGATTTTTAGGTTAGGGATTATACCTTTTGAGACTAACACCTCCGTCCCTTTTCTCACTCATATGCCTGAGACAACAATGCCACAAAATTGATTTTTCGTCGCCATCAATTGCAGCAACTGTATTCGTGCAATTTGAAGTCATGTACAGACTTTAACCCTGGCTCCCTTCGATATTTTCCATGATCCATCATTGAAGTTTACATTGTATCATTCATCATCGAATTGCCCTACCGAGATCAAGTTGTGCTTCAATTTTAGAACATATCTCACCTTCTTAATCCTCCAAACCTTTCCATCATATTTTGTTAGGTGCATATTACCTAAGCCAACAATCTCTAAGGATTCTTCATTTGCAAGGTGCACCTTTCTGTAATTTCTAGAAATATAATGTTCTAACAAATCACGATTTGCTAGGGCTGGGCAAATAACGAATATTTACGAATATTCTATTATTTGTATTTGTATTCAGCGAATATCCAAATTTATTATTTGTATTTTTATTTTTAAATTCAGATATTTATAAATAAAAATATTTGTTGGATATACGTATATTTGTCAGATATACTGATATTTGTATCTGAACGTAATTTTTTAACGTAAAAAATATATATAAACAATTTTAATAAAAAAACCGATAATCATCAAATGTAATCTAGAACTAAAATTCAAATCGTACAAAGATACAAAGATACATAATATAAATAAAACAAAACACCAAATCTTCATATTCATCTCTACATCAGTCCTTTAAAATCTAGTTTCGTCGATGATTCTACGAATATTGTCAATTCATCTAAATAATAAAACAAAGTGTTAGATTATACACTAAATAAAACTCTCAAAAAATTTATATATTTAGTGAGTTCTATTCTTTTCATATATTGTAATGTTTTTATAACATTATCCAACTCATCCGGATTAGAACCAATTATGACTATAAATTAAATCTTCAACAATGTTAGTTAGTTTAAAGTACTTGATATGTTAGTCGTCCAATCATAAATATATTGCATATTTGTCTATATATTTATATAATAAGTGTTTAAATAAGATTAATAATATTTTTATTTCCAATTTTATCATTAAAATCAATTTTGCTATATATGTATCTATATATTAACTAAATTTTCTACTTAGTATTTACGGATACGAATAGTTCAGATAATTGAGTTAGTATTTACTATTTGTATTTACCGAATATCTGATTTCTAATATTTGTATTTGTCTCAGGGGATATTCGAATTTTCGGTTCGAATACAAATCAGATGCGAATATTTCGAATATTTTGCCCAGCTCTACGATTTGTTGTGGTATGGAATGATGTTCCATAATCTAAAACCTAAGATTCTACAGAAGTATTGATTTAGAGGATAAGTGCATATTTGCCTTCATCCGAGACTATATTTGCTACATTTTTCTTATCTCCATTTCTGTTCTTCCAAGCCCAACACTCCTTCCTCGGGTCTACTTTTCTGCAATGCCAACATGTGATATTTTCTTTGATTCCGATTGGCTCTTTCCATATTTTGACATGGAGTTACCCCCACTTTGATTAGAACCTCTAGTTAATTTTCTACCCTTACTTTCCACGTTTAAGGTCAAACCCGTGGAAAAAATTTTCGATTCTCTACGGGATCTCTTCTTCAAGGATTTGGTCCTTAACGTATTTCAAGGTAAATTTTTCATCTTTATTGAGTTATTAACCGCCACCCTCATAGGCTCCCAACTTCTTGGTAGAGATGTCAAAAGGATTAAGGCATAAACCTCATCATCGAAATTGATTTCCACTACCATCACCGATTGACGATTGTATTGATCTCGTTGAGATATTCAGTGATAGGTAAACCTTCTCCTATCTTCAAGTTGAACAAGCTTTTCAATAAATGAATTTTTTTGTTCGCCGAAAGGCTTTTCATATGTTTCTGATAGAGTCTTCGTCAGCCCCACGGTCGTTGTCTCCTTGGCAACATTATGAGCTACATTCCGAGATAATGTTAACCGTATGACTCCTAACACCTTCCGGTAAAGGCTTTGCCAATCTTCATTGCTCATATCCTTGGGTTTCTCACCCAAAAGAGGTTTTTGAAAATTCGTACAACACAAATAATCATCAATTCGTAATTTCTATAATTGAAAAATATGTATAGTCAAAGGTAATAAGACCTTGACCCAAATTTTTCGTTCGTCGTAACTCGTTACTTGATTAAATCAAGCTTTGATAGCAGTTGATAGGTAAACAACGAAAAATAGCGAACAAATAAAATTCTGGAGACACAAAAATTATAGTGGTTTACCCTGTGAGAGCTACGTCCACTTTAAACCACGACCACAAATATTTATTACGACACAAAGTAATGAATACAATAAGAGAGGCAAGAGTCTAATTATCACCGGGATGCAATGCATATATATATATATATATATTAACCCATAAAAAAATTATTTTTTTTTCTCTCTTCTTCTCTTTCTCTTCTTATTCTCGGTGTTGTGTTTTTATTCTCTTTCAATACCTCTTTATATTGGCATGTGAAGGAAAAAAAGTAAACAATAGAGATGTCTAACTTGCACCATTTGTTAAGAATGAAAATGTTTATCTTGAACCATTTATCAACAATAGAATTGTCTAACTGATACGAAATAAAATAAGGTTTTAATATGATTTTTCTGATTTCATACAAATTGTAGGAAAATTATTAGAAAATAATTACTTATCGAAACGTAGCAAATAAGTTGTTATTATGGAAAATAATATATTTGCTATAGACAAATGGTATATTGACGTTTCTTTTATTATAGCACATATTGCAAAAAAAGAAAACAGAAGTGCACACTAAGAAATAAACGTAAAAAAATATAACTTTGGTCCTCTATAGTGCCTTGGAATTTTTTTCTCACGATTACATCGCTATCTATAATGGTAAGTTTCAATTTCACGAACTAAGATTACAATTCTAATATGTAAATATTTTTTATATTACATGGTTTTAATATTTCTGATAGGCGTAACATATGTATTAGTATTTCGCTTGCCTTCAATATTTGAAGGTTGGGTTTTCCGGTTCATCTTGGTATGGTATAAACCGGTTTTTATATAAATTGATTTGATGGTTCGAGTCACACAACCCGGTTCGATTTAGCTTCCAGATTCACTAAACCAAGTGGTATTTTGGTCAAATTTGTAATTTACGGTTCAGCTTCATACCAATTTGTCGTTCCCAACCTTATCCAGATCTTAGGAACCCATGGCTCTTCACTTTCTTCCTCCACACTGCAGAGGCTTCTCTACTTCTACAGTCAATGTAATCGCCGGAGGATCATCGTCGTCTCGTACTTCCTTGTCGAGTTCCGGCGCCGGAAAATGGGTCATGGGTTTGCGGTCGAAATCTCTCAGTTTGGTTCTCTCTGGAGCACTCTCTCTCGGTCTGTCCCTCTCGGGTACGTTTCCTTCTGGTTCAAAATGACCCTAAAGCTTAAATAAAGTTCAATTTTCGCGAAGAACCGAACGATTGGGTGTTCTATATCGATTGCCAGATAGATTGTTGATCCGTAATTTGAAATATATATGATGAATCGATTTGTTATTCTCTGTTGTACCTCTTGAATCACTGCAATGGTAATTATTATGAATCTTTGTAGGAATTGGATTTGCGGAGGCGAAAGTTGGGGTAAATAAACCGGAATTGCTTCCGAAAGAATTCAGTTCAGTGATTGATGTAGCAGGGTTTCTCTCCGATGGCCAGGTATGTATGTCTGCATCTACTTTGTTTTCTTGTGAATATACAAACCCTTGTTTCCAAGTTTAGTTGTAGTTTGAATCCAAAATGTTGACCTCTGTTGTATTTGATCCCCAATTCACTTGCGAACTTTGATATGATAAGTTGTCCCACATCGTCTATTATATGAACTTTGTACTCATATCATATATATATATATATATAGGGGATTGAATTGCTTTGGGTTGGTTTCATCCTGACCCATTTAATAATGGATATATAGGTCGGGTTAAAGGGTTTTAATGGATTTATTCGTATGATTAACATTTTATATATATACTTTTATCATTTAACATTAATGATATATATATTTATATACAATAAATATTATAATTAATGTTTCTATATTCAATTTATAAACCGATTTCACCTCATTTTAACTCGATTTCATCTAACTTCACTGAATTTTAACATGATTTCATCCAATTTTAACTCGATTTCACCCAATTTTACCGAATTTTAACCTGATTTCACCGATTTTCAAACCAATTTCATCCAACTTTGACTCGATTTCACCCAATTTAACCGGATTTCACCAAATTTTAACTCGATTTCACTCAATGTCACCAAATTTCAAACCAAATTCATCCAATGTCATTGAATTTCAACTCGATAAAATTGAGTAAAATTGGGTTAAATTTGGGTGAAATTGAGTCAAAATTGGATGAAATCGGGTTGAAATTCGGTGAAATGTGATAAATCGAGTTAAAGTTGGGCGAAATCGGGTATAAATCCGGTGGATGAAATCGAGTGAAAATCGGGTGAAATCAGGTTAAAATTCGGTGAAATCGAGCTAAAATTGGGTGAAATCAGGTTAAAATTGGGTGAAATCGAGTTAAAATTGGGTGAAATAGGGTTGAAAGTAGGTGGAATCGAGTAATTAGGTGAAATCGTGTTGAAATTCGGGGAAATTGAGTGAAATCGAGTTAAAATTAAGTGACGATTTGAAATTCGGAGAAATTGGGTGAAATCGGGTTAAAATTCAGATAAAAATCGGGTAACATACATGTCAAAATCGGGTATCGGGTATTCGGAACGATGGTGAATTTGAAATGAAGGATATATGGGCCTAACGGGTTAAATAGGCGAAACCCATTAAACTTAATGTAAATGGGCTTTATATATAAATTTATACTCATTTATTAAAAACTCATCTCCATTTTAAATGGGTTGGGTTAATCCATTAAATCCAACCCAAATTGACATTTGGACAACCCTAAAATGCAGAAATGTAAAGGATGCAAGAGGTTTACATGTTTACCATCATCCCTTTGATGATGACTATGTCTCGGAGAGAGGGTTGTGATTCTTTATTAGAAACGAAGACGAAAATGAAATATTTGTTTCATTGATTACAAGGTCACAGTTTGACCAAGTAAGAAAGAAACTGTCAAAACCGAGTTTTAATTAAATAAAAAGAAAGGGACTAGAGAGAAAAAAACTCTGCCCAACTCGACCCGACATGGGCGCATAGTGACAGTGTCGCGTGCGTCTAGCTCGGGGCGAGTCAGTTGACGGTGCGCGTGTGATATTTTTTGTAAAACCCTCAACCCTTCAAAATACTTTCAATTGCTATTTTGATAACATTAAAAGACATGTTTATTTATACAATAGACAAAACAAGTTCTCAAATCAATGTGAGACCAATATAAAAACCATATATGACAAAAATTGTAGTCATTTGTTTTTCTTAACAATCCTCATAATGACTATTATAATTTAACAAAACACGAGAAAACGAGCAAATGTAGGAATTGAATTAGTTAAGCATTAACATCTTTCGATTGAATTGATACGTAGTGATGTGAGACAACAATTTATGCTAGTGTAAATGAATTACTTTTTGAATTTTCAAAGGCTCAAGTTGATACCCCACAATACGTATCAATTCCTTGTTTTTTGCTATTCCGCGATACGGTCCAAGTGTTTTTAATGGGCATGTGCATTTACATTGGTTCAATGAGTGCTCTAAAAAGAGATTCTATACTGTTTCATAGAACGTGGTACACCTTCATCAACATTTGTCACAATTACAAACCATTCAACATAGAGAGCTATGAAGTTATTAATTCTATCACACTTCCATCATATCCATTCTATGACCACTCAACAACTAGAGCTATGGATATTAGTCTTTTTGACTTACATCTCAGTCATCCATCAAATCCTTTATAGGACCACTCAACAACTAGTGTTATGGATCTAAATCTTTATGACTTATATTCTCAATCATCCATCAAGTCTTTTATAGACCACTCAACAATGGAGTTTGATTTACAATCGCAAAAAAGGAATGGACTAAGTGCTCAACAAATTCAAGCCAAAGGTTTAAGTCTCATTCCTCTAGAATATTCTTGAACGATTCTTCGAGATAATCCATTAGTTAAAAGATCTACCAAATTTATTTTAGATCTCAAAAAATTTAAATAATTGCGCCCCATCTTTCAAGAGATGCTTATATCAACATGTCTAATGCGAATTTGTCTTCTTTTACAATTATACACATAATTCTTTGCAATTTCAATGTCAATAAGACACAAACAAAAGACTCACACAATGAAATATCTTCTAATAGGTATTTCAACCATTCAACGTTTTGACTAGCCGATTCAAGAGCGATAAACTCTGATTCCATAGTAGACCGAGCAATACAAGTTTTTCGATGATTTCCACAAAACTGCTCCCCCACCTAAAGTAAACACATACACTGGTGGAACTCGCCTCATCATTATCAGTTACCCATTTTGCATAACAATAACCTTCTAATACAACGAGAAACTTGTAAAAGTGCAAGCAAAAATTCATAGTTCCTTTAAAGTATTTTAACAATCGATGAAATGCAATCCAATGTTCAGTGTTTAGCATTATGAATGTATCTACTTAGTCTACTTAGAGCATAAGCAATGTCTGGTCTTGTGCAGTTGATGAGCTACATAACACTTCTTATGATCTTAGCATATTCAGTTTGTGAAACACTATCACCATTGTTTCTTTTAAGATTCATACTCGAATCATAAGGATTTTTAACTGCTAGTTAATCAAAACAATCAAATTTCTTGAGAATCTTATCAACATAATGTGATTGACTCGTAGCAAAACCATTATCATTATTATGAATTTTAACACCAAGTATAACATCAACCTCACCTATTTCTCATGTCAAAATGAGAGGAAAAAAACATCTTGGTATTGTCAATTACATCTATGTTTGGACCGAAATCAGCATATTATCAACATACAGACATACACGCATATGATCACACAATGAGACCTAAACAACTTTGAGTAAACACATGAACCAGAGACATTCACAACATAATCATTGTTTACCAAAGTAAATCAAATTTTTCATACCATTGTTGAGGTGTCTGTTTGAGACCGTAGAGAGATTTCCTGAGCTTACAAACTTTCTGTTCTTGCCCTATCTATGATAAATCCTTAAGGTTGCCTCATTATATTATTTCCTCAAGGTCTCCATTGAGAAAAACCCTTTTTACATTTATATGATGAATTGTCGGGCTTCGAATAATTCAGAAGCAATCAAAGATCTAATGGTAAATATTTTTATCACATGAAAATAAATATCAAAGTAACCGATATGTTTCTTTTGAGTGTATCCTACTAGCATTAATCTAGCCTTAAATTTTTCATTTGACCCATCTGGTCAAGTTTTCCTCTTAAAAATTCGTTTACACTTAATGGGTTTACATTTCTATTGGCAAATCAACCAAATTCCAAGTGTGATTCAACATTATTAAATCTAGCTCGCTTCTAATTGCATCTTTCCAAAAAATTAGAGTCGATAGATTTTAGAGCCTCTTCATAGGTTTTGGAATCTTCATAAATCGAGAATGTACATGAATTCTTCATTGATTTTATACAAGTTTTCAGTAAGAAAAGCCGTGATTAAATCAGATCCAAATATATTCTCGATTCTTTTTCTTTAACTCCTTTTAGGTTCATTATCATGCATATGATAATTCCTTATCCAAACCACTAATTGGATGAACAACCTTATCAATATTTCTATTAAGTGGAAATATATGTTAAAAAATTCACCATTTCTAGATTCACATATTGTGTTATCCATGAAAAACATAGAATCTATATGTAGTTCTGTTTTGAGCATACCCAACAAATGCACAATCAAAAGTCTTAGGTCTAATATTAGATTTTTTAAAATTCTGGATATGCAACTTATGTAATACAACCCCACATTTTCAAATAATTCATATCGGTGCAAAACCTTCCCACAATTCGGAAGGAGTTCTATCTAACTTTTTGGTAGAAACTTTGTTAAGAATGTAACGTGCAAACAAAGTTGTTTCCCCTCACATATAATTACGCATATCAGAACTCAACAACATAGTATTCATAATTTATGGGTATTCATAACATACCCATAAAGACGTATTCCTTGTCTGCGTTGATATGATTTGTAGCTTGGTTTTCCACATTCATAACAACGCAGAACTTTGTCCTTTGCACTCTTTCCGCCATTGTCTTTGAAGTTCTTCTGGTTTTTGCCTTTCTTAAATTTTTTTCCCTTATCCTTAAACTTGTACAATAAAAGATTCGATCAAGTTAGTTTTAACCGAAATTGAAGAGACGGTGTTAAGCTTATCTTTCTATCAAATAATCTCTTAGAGTGGTAGATCGTTTTTCTTGTGTTTCACCCGACATTATACTCACACCACGAGGGAGCGAACTTCTCGAGCAAGATGTTTGCATGCAAAAGTTCACACATCTTCATACATTCGCTTAGTACATCTATGACCAGATTTTCATACTCATAGATTTGGTCCATGATAGGTTTGTTATCCAAAACCGCCATTAGTGAATATTGCACTTTAGACATAAGACTAATTATTTACCAAAACCGCTATTAGCGAATATTGCACTTTAGACATAAGACTAATTCAACAATGACTTCAACTGGTGCTCTATCCCTTCGCATTTACATGAGTATGATTGCCTAGCCCTAACCTATTAGGTACGACCCAATTACAAGAATACCCTTGATTACGTATTAAATCCAAATATTTGCCGTAACTTTACGAATACTGCATTTTCATGAGTATGATTGCCTAATCCTGACCTATTAGGTTACGGCCCAATTACAACAATACCCTTGATTCCGTATTAAATCCAAATATTTGCAGTAACTTTACGAATACTGCATTTTCATGAGTATGATTGTCTAACCCTAACCCTATTAGGTTACGACCCAATTACAATAATACCCTTGATCCCGTATTAAATCCAAATATTTGTCATAACTTTACGAATACTGCATTTTCATGAGTATGATTGCCTAACCCTAACCCTATTAGGTTACGACCCAATTACAATAATACCCTTGATCCCGTATTAAATCCAAATATTTGTCGTAAATACTGCATTTTCATGAGTATGATTGCCTAATCCTGACCTATTAGGTTACGACCCAATTACAAGAATACCCTTGATTCCGTATTAAATCCAAATATTTGCCGTAACTTTACGAATACTGCGTTATTTATAACTCAGGAGAGACGAATAGCTGAAGAAATTACTGATCTTGAGAAAGAAACTGGATACAAGTTGAGAGTTTTAGCTCAGAACTATCCTGATACACCAGGTGAGGCCATTTTTACAATAGGTAAATTTTTCAGGATCATCAGTAACTTTCTTCATACTTACTTAAAAACAGGATTGGCAATCAAGGATTTCTGGCAGGTGGATGATAGGACGATTGTGTTTGTGGCTGACCCTACATTTGGTAATGTAATCTGATGTTCATATCATTATCTTGAAAGATTTGGTTTGAGCTATATTATTGAAATTCATCTTGTGACAGGAAACATATTGAATTTCAATGTTGGAGCCACGGTTGATTTGGACGTTCCTCGTAGTTTTTGGAGTCGATTGGCAGGGAAATATGGTAACATATTCTACTGGAAAGAGAAGGTTAGAACTTTCACTACAATAGAAATGTTTTTTGGATGAAAATGTAATCTGAATTGTTGTCTTAATCAGGGAGAAGATGCATCAATTGAAGCTGCTGTAATGGCAATATCAAGTTGTTTAAGAGAACCGGTTAGTGCAAACAACTGTTCGGAGATAAACTGATGAAGGGTTGATTTTAATTGCGGAAACGTGTTTGTATCAATCCGAATAAAGATCTAGTCATGTTTAACGATTAGTTTTTCAGTTTTTCAACGATAAATAATTTCGTAATATCTGTCGTTGAACGTGCTACTGTCGGATGCGAGATTAAACCCTCTACGCGTATCCACGTCGAGATCGGAACTGCTTTGATGTGGAAATCGGAAGAACGAAAAACTATTTTTCGTTCTTTGTTCTTTTTCTTTTGACGGCTAGGGTTTTGATTTTACGATTGTGTGAACTGATAACGAAAACTTGTTTTTCGTTTCTTATATAATTATTAACCTTTTAATAATTACACTTTTAATCCGATACTATTTCAATATTACAAAAAAAGCATATTACTTTCACCTGAATCAAAACAAACACATTACATAATCATAAAATCATTGTCATTGTAATTCTTGTTAACATCATATAATCATCATTTACACCATTAACGCTCAAAAACAAAGCTTTGCTTCTTGTGATAATGAAGAATCTTCTGTACTTCTTCGGGTTGGCATGGAATGGCTAAAGGCCCTTTCTGTTGAAACCCAAATTCTTCTTTTGCTTGTTCAAGTAACCTCAAGAACTCAGGTTTGTTTAATTCTCCTAATTCTAAAATAAATCTCTTTGATTTCCCTCCTTTAATTGCCATTATTGCTACATGCCCTTCTTTTACATCATCAGGAACCATCATTGTAGCATTAGAATCTTCTTCAAAATCGAAAAAAGTCTCTACCCTTTTGGAGATTCTTGGAGAAAACCAGAAAGCATGTAGCTTTTTCTTGAAAAGCTTCAAGCTTTTGCACATTCTGAATCAATGGAAGGTACAAACTTTGAGAGGAGGTAGTGAGATTTTTTTTTTTTTTTGGTTTCCGGTGGAATTCGTAAGAGTGATTTTCGGTTAGGGGATTTTATATTGGAACGCGACATGAACGAGGTAACAGCCTTAGGAAATTTCTCGGCAAATTCCAAACATTAAATGCAATGTTTGCTCAGTTTTCCTCATTTGTGTTTCGATGGTTCATCTGCAGAGAGAGAGAGAGAGAGAGAGAGAGAGAGACAGAGAGACAGAGAGAGAGAGAGAGAGACAGAGAGAAAGAGTGGGGTCTCTTACACACGGTTCTGCTGCAGCTGTGTTGAAGAACGTCTCTTTGACCTTCTCCTTTGTTTTTTTAATTTTTCACTCTATAATTAATGTTTGAGTAAAACATTGGATAAATTGAAAAAAATGAATAAATGGACCACTTTTTGCTGAAAAAAAAAAACATGTACGGTTGAAAATTTTAAAGATATTCAAAGTTCAAAAAAACATGTACGATTTCTGGAGATTTCGACCGATTTCGAGCGTCTCCAGATCGTATGGGTCTCACAGAATGACATGAATTTCACAAGATCGCATAGATCACAATATCGTATGAGTTCGCATGAGTCAGGATCGCATGGATCTTACAGTGTCATATAGATCACAAAGACAATTTAGAAATTTCAATATTATAAAGGTAAAATTGAAGTTATAATTTTTAAGGGAATTGTAGATTTGAAATCAAAATAAGAAGAGTATTTTGTAAGTTGCTCCTATTTTAAAAATAGAATATTCTTGAATAATTTTATTTCAATTGAAAAAACTCTTACTATTTACTTTAATTTAAGCTTTATTTAGTTCATTTTTACGTGTTTGATTACATATAATTACATAATATTTTCGACTAAAAAGTTTTTACTCCATTCGATCTACTATATTTAGTATGAATTTGAAAATAAAACAAAAGTTTTCAGATTTATTTTTATTAATTTTTGTTTAAATTTATATGCTTTTAGGCCAATCACGAATCTCATAGTGCTCCTTGGAGATTTTAATGTTTTGATCTGTCGAAAATTTAAAACACCAACTAAACAAATATTTTTAGATTCGTGCTTATATCAAATAATCTTTCATTTCTATTAGATAAACATGTTTTTCAATTAAAGTTGTCAATTAGAGATTTGTTATAAAAGATTTTTACAATTATATATTGGGGTTAGTAGTTTCATTTCATATAGAATAAATCTAATTATTTTAAAAACAAAAGTTATTAATTGAAATAATAATGTGGTGAAGCACGTTGTCCCATACCGACATGTGAAAACACTGAAATGTGCCTAAAAGATTATTATTATTATTAGTGTAAATGTCTGTCAATCACTGTTGTTGATTGTACGGAATCATTAAATGTCTTCAAACCCGTAACGCCGTACCGTACCGTACCGTTGGTACCACCGACCGAGTAAGGTTGAACACTGAAATTCGTTTATTTTCTTTCTATATTTCTTTTTTAAACAAGTTTTTCTGCATGAAATTTCCTACTATACTTTTACTTTTTAGAATATTGTTAGGTTATAAATATTAAGTTATATGTATAATATATCATAGAATGATTCATTTTAAAAAGATATCTTTGAATTCGTGTAGTAGCCAAACAATGCCATTTTTATATATACAATTGAAATGTTGAAAGAAAGAAAAATAAAATAATAGAATTGTTCATTATTGCTGTATAATTAACACATAATTTTTAAATCATTTTTAACTATTAAATAATTTCAATAAAAATTTCTAAATGAATTATGGAATTATTTGATTAGTCATATATAAAATATTATTAAATAGAACTCAAATAAAAAATCTTGGATCATAATTTTATTATTTTTATTTCTCCATTATTCACATCCGCATTGCCATTGTCATATATGATTCAACTAATATATGTAATTAGTATGACGCGGTTCGCGCGGATGTAACTGTAAATGGTATATTTAGGTGCAATACTGAAAGATCCTGAAACAATGTGCATATGTATTTAAAAAATATTATGAGGTAAATGGTAATTAAACACTGCGCTGTATTTGAATTTGTAACAAAACTATATATTATTAAATATATCTTTGTATACAACATTTGTTGTTTTTGACGTACATTTTCCGGTATCATCTAAAGTAAACAGTTTTAATCCTTCTCGACTTTTTGCTCGCGAAACTGCAACATATAATTGTCCGTGGCTAAAAACTGGCTTTGGTAAATATATGTCAATTCTGCTGAGACTCTATCCTTGACTTTTATTAATCGTCATTGCAAAGCATAACATCACCGGAAATTATTTTCGTTTAAAGATGAAAGGTAAACTGGTATTAGTCGGAATTAAAGGGAATCGTGGTATGAAGACTTTGTTTCCAGCATGAGTTCCGTTAATTATTTTGCCTTTTATAATATTAGTACTCAGTTGAGTTATTTGAAGTCGTGTTCCATTACAGAGGCCCAGCATGGGATCAAGGTTGCGTAAAAGTATAATGGGAGCTCCTTCTTTAAGTGTTAAACAGTGGTTAGGAAGACCTGGATATTTCAAACTGTTTAAAAATTCTGTATTGTACAGTTCACATGTTTCAGTGTTATTAGAATCTGCATTGCATAATGTATCTGAGCTTAAATATTCTTTCGACTGTCCGGGTAATGATTACAAAAGCATGTCATTTATTTCATCAATGATTTCATTAGTTGGACATAAAATAGCTCGTTCTTGGAACAAGGATGGATTTTTATAGTCGTTTGTAATATTTGGATATGCATGTGCAATGATGCTTTCGATTGGATTGACTGTTTCACATATTAATAAATCTTTCGGTATGTCTATGAGACATTCGCCATCATTCGGTTCGCATAAGGATTCGTCTCCTAAGTTCAATATCCATCTCGAAAAATTCTCTATTTCATTATGATCTAAAGAACTGTTACCAAGACGTAAACGCATAATTTGTGTTAATTTCAATACACAGCAATAGTTTCAAATGTAAGAAGAATTTATACACGCTTGAACAGTGTCATACCGCGTGCCTTTTGTAACAAAAGGTAAGATTTGGTGAAAATCTCCTCCGAGTATTACTGTTTTCCCACCAAAAGGTTTAGTTTTCAAAAAAGGATTAACTGAACCCATGATATCTTTGATGCTTTTATCCAAGGCTTCGAAGCAAAACTTATGTAGCATTGGAGCTTCATCTCATATTATAAGCTTTGTATGTTTTATGAGTTCTGCTAGATTTGTGTTCAATTTGATATTACACAATGAGTTCTTGTTTGCGTCAATCGGTATCGCGAATCGAGAATGCATAGTACGACCTCCCTGTAACAATAGTGAAGCAATGCCACTGGACGTAACGTTCAAGACAATTTGACCACGAGATCTGACTGCAGTGGCCAACCTTTGCCACAGAAAAGTTTTTCCGGTGCCTCCATGTCCATATAAAAAGAATATTCTACCGGTGTTTTGATAAACTGCTTCCATAATTTCGCTGAAGACAGTGTATTGTTCTGGTGGTAACTTCGATTTTAGACTTAGGAATTCGTTTTCCATTTTTTTACGATCATAGGATAGTTCTTCGTATATTAATCTGTTTAATATAGATTGATTATGAGCCTCTGTAGGAAATGGCATTGAAGGATACTGTTTTAAGGACCTGTTATTTTTCTGTAACAACTGCTCAATTTCGCCAAGGGCAGCGTTCTTGATTTCTTCGTCAGACATGTCTGTAGTTTTCCAATAATAATGGTTATGGTATGACAATGTACCTATGTAAATCATAACATTAAAAAATCTAACCTGGTAAATTCAATATACGTCGACGTTTGTATAATATATCGTCTGACAAAACAGGCCATGTCGTTAGCCATACATGCTCTCGACACGAAAGACATATGCGGACATATGCTGGAGAAGCCCATTGACTGGCCTCTTTTATCGTATTTATATACTCATCATCATCATCTAGAAGTCCTAATGTCCTGCTCGCATCTTTAAATGTTTCGTGTAAATGGCCATTGATTGTGAGGATATCTTCAAATGATTTAGGCCCGCGGATTTTGTTCAGTAGTATACGTAAATAGTATAGTTCCCCAGCATTCGGATTAATATGGTGTAAGCGTCCCAAAGCGAAGCCGCGCAGACGTGTTTTCCATATTCTAAGTTTCTTATTCCATATAAATTTCGTTGGAAAATTAGAGTACGTTAATTTTCGAGCCTCGGAACATAAACTATTACACTTAAACCATTCTATTAACATTGTTCGTTGCATGTGTTCATTCGATGTTATGTCACATAATTCGGCTTCCTCATCAAATATGACATTTTGTTGATCGGGTAAATGGAATTTCAGTGTCTCTACAGATATACTCATGTAATGGATGTGTAATTTGAATATTCTCCAGCAAGCCTCGCATCCTGAAATGTAACGGCAGCTGTAATAGTTTTTTATTTCATCAGGCGATTTGTTAGGAACCGTTTCTCCTGTTGTTGTTATTTTTGAAACCGCTCTATCATAACCTTTATTTATGTATTTGAACAAATATTTGATCGCTCTCGTTTGATTACACCATTCCAAATTGATATGAGCTCTATACCTTAAAAGAAGAAAAGGGTTATACGGGACTATATATCGATTATCTAATTTGATCTCACCTTTCATTATAAATATTCCGTTATCTCTCCTATTATAAACAGGATAGTCTTCACTGTTAATGTACGTTTTATCAGTGACCTGTTTGGGAAATCGCTTTGTGCATTTGCCTTTATCCATATAGGCTGAATATTTATTTGTTGTACCACATGGTCCGTGCACCATTGTTTCTTGAACCACATTATATAACAGAGCATTGATATCACTATCTGGTATTTCTGCAGATATAATTGCATCGATATCAATTGAGGTGGGTAATTTGGATTGTCTTTTAAGGAATAGCAGAACATGTGCATGGGGTAGGCCTCGTTTTTGGAATTCAACTGTGTAGATGACTGTTAAAAACAACATGTCATAAAATTAGATTAGAAGGATTATGCAGATAATGAATTGTAAGTAGCGAAAATCACCTACATTAATATCTCCAAAGTGCTTGTTTTTTTAATATCTGTTAATAGCTCTTCAAGTTTGATTTTAAATAATCGTGTTAAAAGATCAGGTCTGTCTTCGGATGTGTCATTATAATAATGCAGAATTTGTTGTAGTTCAGGCCATTTAGGATTACACGTAAATGTTAGAAACAAATCAGGAAATCCAAAATTTTGGCATACAACTATTGCATTTAAATAATTCTGTTTTATATACCGTGAGCTACTTGTAAATGATGAAGGCAATATAACTCTCTTTCCAATTGCTGTTGATGGAAGATTACCTGATTGCACATTGTCTTGTATTATTTTATAATTCTCACTGCACAATTTGTTTTGATGATTTCTTATATACGAAATTCTTTCTGATTCCAACATACAAAAACCATCAACAACAAATTGTTGAAAAAGTCTTCCTGAATGTAGTATATTGGAAGATTCAATGGCTCTTTCGTGTAAACGATAGGCCATAAACTCTCGTAAGCTGATTCGAGATCGAGGTTTTTTCGCTAGAGAATTCGTCGGCCGTAAATTTAACCCAAGATGATAACCATCTTCTCCATAAGGAAATAGCAAAGGATATTGCAATGGAAGATACGATGAATGCAATTCATTGATTCTCATGTATTCAGTACTATGTTTTTGCAAAATGATATCTCTTGTATGTAATCTTTCGTCCAAGTCGCCTACTATTAGCGCTGCTACCTTTGAAACTTCTGGCAAATTGTACATTCTATCTTGGTTATCGCGATCTCGCATCAAGCATAATTTCATTTCCAATTGTGAAGACAATGCAAATCTATCACGAGCCATACGGAATATTTTGACATAGGGGTTGTGCTGGTCCAACATTTGTTGAATGTTTTTTACAATATCTTCGTGTACAGAGTGATTGTGACGAGATGATGTTTCGTCTGTACCGCTGTAATGGGAACAAATTCAATTTAATTTGGGACAAAACTTTTTGAAAAATGTATTAATAGCAATATAATCATTATGTACCTGAGTGCACTTATCCTATTACTAACTTCATTTTCGGTGTCATGGATGTAAAGCTGGGAAAACTTTGCGGGTTTCCCAAGTTCTGGTAATAAACTACCAATTCTATGGTAGGGTTGTCCATGTATTTTAAATATATATGGCTTTTGATGAAAGTTACTGAAGTATCAATACGACCACCCATAGATGTAAACGCGAACATCATATTATATGCACGAATATGTCGTTTAAAATGATATTGGTATCTGTGATTGCTTCTGAGTAAATTTTTAAGGTATTGCGGTGGCTCCATCAATTTTGGTAACGATATATTTCCTTACAACAACATAGATTGAACTTCGGACTATTGTCATAACGATTTTTGTTTAAGCACTCAATGTACCACATTTTCGCATTACAGTACTGACATAAGTACGATTGGTCGCCAACGTCTGCATAAGGAACAGTACCTATATATGATAATAACAGTATGAATAATTGATTATGCATACTACAATACATTATTAGACAGTTCATATATATAATATATACGTAATATCAAAATAAATGTATTTACCGGGAAAAGCATTTGAATCGGTTATCATTCTGTAATTTTCTGGTTGAGCATTTGAGCAATCGCCTTGACATAATTCACCGGCACTCCTAAATACGGGCATCATACGAATTCGCTGTAATAATGAGGGTGAAAACGCTTTAATGTCGCTACCGCAAAACACGGAGTACCATGTGTATTGCTGTACAAAGTAATATATTTTAGAAATCTAAAATTAAGCGTTATGTAAATGATGCATAGATAGTGGCTAGGTCTGAGCCAATGAAAGTGCAGCAAGAGGAATTCATAAAACAGAGCCACGTTTTGTACATTGACATACGTTATAAGCTCAGATTTTTTTGTACAACAAAATTTTCTGAGCAGTCCCAAACAGAAGTTTGTCGCGATTAGTTTTGCATGCTAGTTTTGGCCCGATCGTTTCGAGTAGCTGACTTGTGGTTCTATTGACTTTACCTTCGACGTGCTGGATTGGAAAGTTGAGCGGCTGTCGCTTTCGTCAGCATGGAGTTTTTCGCAGGAGTGGCTACTAGAAGGGGAGTTAGGATAAGACCCCATGGAGCTGTTATCTGGAGAGAACTGGAAATGATATAACAGGGACGGTAAAACATTTCAATTCGTAATTTCTTGTATCGTTTTGAGACAGTGAATAATAATGTTCAACAATGCGAAGAACTTAAAAGAATGTGTAAATGGCATAGTACCTGCGTGAATGGAACCAATGAAGGAGTTTGGGAAAAAGGTCGTATAAATGTGAGGACAAAAAGTTATACATACTTTCAATTAAAAGTATATCAAAGAATTAAGGAGAAAGAGTTAAAATATACACGTGCAGAAATGGAACGGAGTATATCTTCATTGTCTGTCAGCCTATTAATGCGATAAACATGCATAACAGCCCTAGTGGAACTGCGTGATCCAGAGGAGCGTGAGCCCTGATGCTGGGGGTAAACTGTAATTTTGAAGAGGCAAGTTTGGTTTTTCAGAGCTCTTAAACTTGGAGGGATATCAGTAGGGGGTACCTATGTAACGGGGTCAAAATAATATATGTTATTAAAATTGTAATAAGTGGGAAATATTTTCTGAGGAAGCGATTCATACCTCTGGATCTTCAGTTTTGATGTCCAAGGCAGATTTGCGTCACAGTTGAACAATTTCTTTGTCAAAGATAAGAAATATGGCCTCGCCAGTGTCATCGATCACTTTAACTTATACACGATATCTGCATGGGAAAATATTAAAACTTATGGACATGTGAATAAATTTTTACGGAAAAATTTTAAGAACGCAATGTTAGAAAATACTTGGGAAATGGGATGTCCGTCGTTGTTTTGCACGAATCGCAATAGAAACGTCGCACTGTAGAACATGCTGAAGTATTGTCTGCAATAGAATTCACTTTTCGGGAACATGTCTTACAGCCTAGGTAATACCATCCATCCCTATTGAGAACCTCTGTGATGAACGCATGAACAATGCAAGTCAAAGTCTGGAGAGGGGAAAACAATTTCAAGAGCTAGTATTGAAAAAGTAATATATCAAAATAAAATTAAAATTTAGTGAGATATATACTTCCGTTGCTTTTTCCAGTTCTACAATGGTTATCACCGAGAATGCATGTCAGAAATCAAGGGATTTGCTAGGTTGCGGACGTGGGACAAGCGAACTTATCATTTTTAGAGTAGAAAGAGAAGCAGCTGAAAACCTGGTGGATAACAAATTGATTTTACAAAACTTACAATGTTAGTTTATAAGTAGTATAATATGGAATATATATATAATTTTACTATATTATAATTACTTAAATACATATATACTTAGATTTATATTCGGCTATAGCAGTGTAAGTTTGATCTAAATAAAGTTTGCTTGAGAATTGGACGTTACGAAGCGTTCGCCGCTCTGTTAAAAAACAAAGATTAAAATTTGTTATATCAACAATTTGATTATTTCTGTAAATAAGAGAGAGATATGAAGCTCGAATCAGATGTGCATAAGAAAATCTATTTTATATTATCCAAAGCCAACGTGAAATTTTACATAACCCAAAGTCCAGGTTCATCGGAAAAGCGAAAAAAGGTTATGAAAAGGTGATATGTAACAACAGTCCAAATCATCACATCAGTACATCGACATCGAAAACAACATCTATGATAAAACTGTTAATAACTACGTCGGTGTATAAAAGTGCAACCCTTCTTCTGCCAGAATAAAAATCAAACACTGCAAACAAAACATAGATAGCTTAAAATTTAAATATAAGAATCAGAGAAACAATACGTAATGCATGAAAAGGCACAAATAAATGAGATGGTACAAAGGAAGATGTTACCGCCCCATGTTCTAATCTTGAAAAGTTGACAGATTATAATGAGTGGTCCATTCTGATGAAGCCGGATGCAGTCATACATCTGATACGCGAAGGACTCCCATATGGTGCATTCTATGACGTCTGAACTGCCACATAACACCCAATGTTAGTAGGGATAAGGATAGGAAAGTGCTCTATGTAAACGAATTTCATTTTTAACCTATACTTGGCATCACGAAGCTGGACTGTTAAGCGCTTGGACGTGCGTTCTGTATAAGTAACATCCGACAATTCACCCGCGGTCACAACTTCACCTATAACATCTGTATATACCAAAAATGAAAAAGATTAGCTATTGCTGATTAAAATAATAATAATTTTGATCATTTAAATTCTATTAGCCTTCTAATGACACGGTGAGATAGACGTACTGATGAGTACGGATTCCTCCAACGCGCCTGACAGTATATCAGGGTACCTAGCGAATTCGGAAAACCTGTCCGTGTTATCAAGGTCACCACAAGGGCGTACAACTGTAGTTGAGGTGAATATGATTTTAAACGGCAGATGCGAAGCTCTGTATTCGCCGAAGCTATGGTTGACGTCAAAATTTGTGATTATACATAAAGCACCCTCCACAAGAAAGCGCTGATGTCGATACCAAAAGGCTGACCTCACAGAACACTGCATTCGGTTACCCTGCGAGAAACCAATACTTAGTGCAAGAAAGCATTTTCAAAAGGCGAGGAGAAAACAACATATATAGTATGTTTAGAAACGTAGACTTACCCATTCGTCCGAAACCAATAATTCCCAGTTCGAAGTTGACCTGGGAACATGTTCGACGTCGAAGTTTCATATTCGAATAACACGAACATGGACTCTGAAAGAGATTTCTAGGGTTGGTCGGACATCAGACATCGGACAGTACATTTTGAGTAGAGCGATATAGTATAGAACTAAACTTTAAGAGATTTTTCTTATCTAAGCAGTCACCAAACCACAATAAATTTCCGATTATAGAAGTTATTATTTATACCGGGAAAACAGTCACTTAAACATGCCACGTATGTTTTACTTCTCGAAGGAGTTGTAGGTCGGATGAGTCACTGTAAATTTCAGCCTAACGTAACTATGCAATGGACATGAAGTAATAATAGGTCTTGTGAATCACCGTGAATGGACATATAAAATGGCCACGTAACAACACAACGTCAAATCCATGCAATACTTATCTGCTGACATCAGTAACATGTGTACACTAAAGGGTAAAACACTGTAACCGAAGCTTTGACATAATACTACGGTGGATATTTAATCCCCACTATTTACCCCATTTAAAAAAATGGAAATATTAAATAGACCTCGGTACAGTAATGGGAGCCCGGCCTATAGGTAGTTTAAAACCGAGCGAATTCATGCAAACCCAATAGATATCGTAGGAAAAAGACAATAATAACCTTTTAAACACAGACATGACTCAACAAACCATATAACGTAGACAAAGACGACAATAGATGATGGGAACCCATAATGGATATTTAATATCACTTATTATTAAGCCTAACTAAATGGAAAAGTTAAGTGGCCCAGGCCCAGCATTAACCACTTTCACTAGAGGGACATAATGCCGCCAGTGCACGTTCAAAGCCATTTGATCCGTACGAAATCACGCAAACAGAGGACCGGATGACCTTAACCGATAACCCTCTTAAAAAAACACGATTGAGCAATGCATACACTGAGACGACACCAATAAGAGAAAAGAGAAACATAACAACGGATCTGTAAAATACAACGACAATGCAAAAGTAATACAAACATTAACAAAATACAACGACAATGCAAAAGTAATAGGAACACAAAGCATAAACGAAACATGCAAATTCAAAAAAGGCTTTGATTTCCTCATACGCGAATTAAATCAGACAAACAAAACTAAAATAGAATCCCCAGAGCAGGAGAACTGGGTAACCACGTTTCAGTGGAAGGATATAACTCCGACAGTAAACGCCACATGACTCCCAGACTACGCACCCAAAACCGCCATGCAACAATCAAAGGAAGGCAAAGAAATGCAAGGAAAAACAAACATGGAAATGCAAGGATGAGCCACACAGGAAGCACGGCGAACCACATTTCAATGGAGGGGTATAACCCCGGTTCCAACCACAGCCATGCGACCCAGCAGAAGGGCGGCAGAGAGGCTCCAAAAAACGGCCGGAAAAAGAACGACAACAGCCGCAAAACACGATTAAATGGGGAAAAAAGCAAGGAAGACCACTGGGAAACCACATTTCAGTGGAGAAGCTTAAGGCCGACGATAAATGCCATAAGAAACCCAAGCGGCCGGCGGAATGCCGCCATGCATTGTCGGTGGAGAGGCCAAAAATCAGAACCAACAGTGGGAAAACCGAGAATGAGAAACTGATCGAAGGAGGGTGAGCCACATTTCAGTGGGGGGTATAACCCCGACGGTACACACCAACCACATGTTAACAAATAACCATGATAATGTTTTATTTTTTATTTGAGTCATAAGTGCTTTGATCTGTTCAAAGCCCATTTGTTATTTCCTATTAATGCTTCACGTGGAAGAGCAAAAATAGGACACCACTCTTTGTTTCTTTTTAATATAAATAATGATAAATAAAAGAAGAGCTAAGTAAGCTTAATCGTCAGAAAGTATTTCTTCTTCCTTCTGCTCTGTTTTTTCCTCTGTTTCAGTTTTCCTCTCTCAGGTGTTTCGGGTGGAAACTACATTTGGTATCAGAGCCCCATTATCAACATGGCCAAGAGTTCGCAGCATCTGAACTCACCCATTGGCACGACTATGTCCGGCAACGAGCAAGGCAGCCGGTCTAGCAACAGTGACGAGGTTGGTCGTGAAATCGTGGTGCAACGAGTGGTGAAGGATATGGGTGGCACGGTTGTCTACCCCATGTTGACGCGCTCGAACTACGGCGACTGGTCACTATTGATGCGGGTGAATCTGCAAGCCCTAGGACTCTGGTCTGCGATTGAACCAGGGCATGAAAAAGTGGAGTATCGAGATGATCGATTAGCTCTAGCTGCGATATTGCGTGCAGTTCCACCAGAAATGCTTGGCACATTGGCTGAGAAAGATTCAGCCAAAGAGGCATGGGATGCGGTAAAAATGATGAGAATGGGAGCAGACCGTGTACGAGAAGCGAATGCTCAGACTCTACTCAGCGAGTTCGGGGCAATGAAGTTCAAAGATGGGGAGACAATCGACGATTTTGCTATGCGTCTCATGGCCCTAGTAAGTAAACTATCTATTCTCGGGGAGAAGTTAGGAGATGAAAAGGTTGTGCGGAAATTTCTGCGTTTTGTTCCTCGCGAGTTCAAACAGATAACAATGTCCATCGAAACCTTGATGGATTTGAAGAAGATGTCCATTGAAGAGCTCATTGGACGACTCAAGGCGGTTGAAGAACGTCTTGAACAGGAGGATGTCACACACGGGGGTGGCTCTCGCTTACTTCTTACGGAGGAGGAATGGATGGCGAGGCAGAAAAGGAAGGAGCAAGGAGGAAATTATTCAAATTGGGGTGACACCAGAGATAAGCATCGCAACGGCAACCGCGATGTCAAGAAAGCTATGTCATCCACGTACAGCCGTGACATGTCTAAGACGAAGTGTTACAACTGCAACCTCTACGGGCACATTTCCAAGCATTGCACCAAGCCTCGTCGTCAACGTAAAGAGACGGCAAATCTGATCGTGGAAGATGACACACCAGCACTTCTACTGGCACGACATTATGAAGTTAATCAAACGAGTCCCATTCTGACGGAGAAAGTATTTCTCAATGAAGAAAAGCTATTCCCGGAAGAGAATAGCAACGACGACTGGTACCTGGACACTGGAGCCAGTAACCACATGACGGGGGACAAGAGTTGGTTTGTCTCCCTCGATGAAACAATACATGGAAATGTCAAATTTGGAGATGGTTCATGTGTAGACATACGCGGAAAAGGCTCAGTGTTATTTGAAGACAGAAATCATGCCCATCGGATACTAACCGAGGTGTACTTTATACCTCAGTTACGCAGTAACATAATCAGCATTGGACAGATGGAAGAAAACGGATGCAAGATCGTGATAGAAGACGGCACTCTAAGCATTTTCGACCGAGAACGTCTACTACTAGCTCGTGTACCACGATCTAGAAACAGGTTATACGCTCTCGCTCTGAACTTGACTTCGCCCATATGTTTGACGACAAAAATTGATGATGTAGCATGGAGATGGCATGCACGCTATGGTCACCTAAACTTCCGTGGATTGCATGACCTCACGACGAAAGACATGGTATTTGGTATGCCAAAAATCAATCGCGTGGAGCAGTTTTGCAATGCATGTGCAGTCGGCAAGCAGCACAGAATCCCATTTCCACACGCCACGACGTATCGTGCAGAACGACGGCTAGATCTTATTCACGGTGACCTTTGCGGGCCAATCACTCCGGCCACACCAGGTGGAGAACGCTATTTCTTGCTAATTATTGATGATCATAGCAGATATATGTGGCTGGAGGTACTAAGGTCAAAGGATGATGCTTTCAAGTTCTTCAAGAAAATCAAGGCCATTGCTGAAAATGAGATCGACGCTAAGCTCAAGGCTTTTCGAACGGACCGAGATGGTGAGTTCAATTCAAATGAATTCAACAACTACTGTAATGAGATGGGAATTAAAAGGCATACCACGACACCATATTCACCGTAACAAAATGGTGTGGTCGAACGACGAAACAAAACGGTCATCGAGATGGCTCGCAGCATGTTAAAGAATATGAAAATGCCATATATGTTTTAGGGAGAAGCAGTGAAGACGGCTGTACATGTGGATTGGACTACGACAAATGAATACACCAACAACAAGTTTATCATAAGTTACACTGACGTATTTGTTACAGGTGATGAGACAATAAACACTGGTGAAGACACACATGAGGCACCAACAATGGAATCCACGACATCATATGATGGAACAGCTGAATGGGCAACACCGCCAACAGGTGGAATGCATGACACAGATGGTAACAAGCTTCGATACCGTACCATGTCAGAACTTTATGATACAACGACACCCATTACAATTGCTGGCCTAGAAAGTGACCAAGAAGGTGGCGATGACAACAACATGTGTTTAATTGCCGCTGAGGAGCCTGGGAACATTGAGGAAGCATTAGGCAGATAACTTTGGAAAAAGGCCATGGATGAAGAAATGAAGTCTATTCATGACAACAAGACTTGGGAATATGTCGATCTCCCTTCAAACCATCGTGCTATCGGACTGAAGTGGGTCTTTAAGGTGAAGAAAGATCCACACGGAAATATTGTGAAGCATAAAGCAAGGTTGGTTGCAAAAGGCTACATCTAACGTCAAGGTGTAGACTATGACGAAATCTACGCACCGGTGGCGCGCATGGAAACGGTAAGGATTCTAATAGCACTAGTGGCACATAATGGGTGGCAAATCCATCATATGGACGTAAAGTCCGCTTTTTTGAATGGCGAATTGGCTGAGGAGGTTTATGTTCAACAACCACCTGGGTATGTCAATGATAAGAACAAAAATGCAGTCTTACGATTGCATAAGGCGTTGTATGGGTTACGACAAGCGCCACGAGCCTGGAACATGAAGCTGGACAACACATTGGCATCGCTTGGTTTTGAGAAAAGCCCACTGGAACATCTTGTATATCGACGGGCTAAAGGAGACGAGATTTTGCTTGTGGGGGTGTACGTAGATGATCTCATCATCACAGGTTCAAGCAACGGTGACATCAACAAATTTAAAGATCAGATGCAAATTCTTTTCAGTATGAGCGATCTAGGTTTGTTGAGCTACTATTTGGGTATTGAGGTACGACAAGGTAACGATGATATCACGCTATGTCAGAGTGGTTACGCAAAGAAGATTCTCGAGTCTGCTGGGATGACATACTGCAATCCTAGCTCAACACCAATGGAGCATAGATTAAAACTCAGCAAGGATGATGGCAGTGTTTCGGTCGACGCCATAAAGTATCGCAGCATCGTCGGAAGTCTGCGATATCTTGTGAACACGAGGCCAGACATAGCGTATGCCGTGGGCATTGTCAGCCGATACATGGAGAGGTCGACTACACAACACATGACAGCTGTGAAACATATCCTACGGTACGTGAAAGGAACAACTCTCTTTGGGTGTCGATACAAAAAACATGAGAATCTATCACTTGAATTGGTCGGTTACAGCGATAGTGACTTAGCCGGAGACACGGATGATCGAAAGAGCACCACAGGTATGGCATTCTTTCTCGGTACAAGCTTGATTTCTTGGGCTTCTCAAAAACAGAAAATTGTGGCGCTCTCGTCTTGTGAAGCCGAGTATATTGCGGCAGCTACGGCCGCATGTCAAGCTATTTGGTTAAGTCGTCTCATAGGAGAGCTAACGGGAAAAGAGCTGAAACGAGTCAAGATGCTGGTTGATAATAAGTCGGCAATAGCTCTCTCTAAAAATCCGGTGATGCACAATCGAAGCAAACACATTGATACAAAGTATCATTTTATACGTGGATGTATCGAAGAAGGAAATATTGATATTGATCACGTAGACACTGGAGAACAGCTTGCAGATCTATTAACAAAAGCTCTTGGTCGA
The DNA here is from genome assembly GCA_036759665.1 of Gynandropsis gynandra. Lineage (NCBI taxonomy): Eukaryota > Viridiplantae > Streptophyta > Magnoliopsida > Brassicales > Cleomaceae > Gynandropsis > Gynandropsis gynandra. The sequence continues at coordinate 35,518,361 of CM071873.1, read as the reverse complement.
CTAAAATTCATTCTTGGTCGACTAAAATTCATTGAACTCGGGAGGAAGATGGGATTAATGGAAGTCCAGCCGATATATCATGGTTAGGGGGTGATTTGTTAACAAATAACCATGATAATGTTTTATTTTTTATTTGAGTCATAAGTGCTTTGATCTGTTCAATGCCCATTTGTTATTTCCTATTAATGCTTCACGTGGAAGAGCAAAAATAGGACACCACTCTTTGTTTCTTTTTAATATAAATAATGATAAATAAGAGAAGAGCTAAGTAAGCTTAATCGGTAGAAAGTATTTCTTCTTCCTTCTGCTCTGTTTTTTCCTCTGTTTCAGTTTTCCTCTCTCAGATGTTTCGGGTGAAAACTACACCACAACCACGAGACCGACCAGAGAAACGGCTGAGAGCCACCGGAAAACGGTCGGGGAAAAGAAAAAGGACAGAAGACGATTAAAGAGAGGAAAAGGGAAGGAAAACAACTGGGTAGCCACATTTCAATGGAGGGGCATAACCCCAGCGGTAAACTCACATGAAACCCAAGCTACTGGCGGCATGCGGCCATGCAGTACCGGTGGAGGAGCAAAAAATCAAGAGCAATGGGAGGAAAAACGAAACTAGAAGACTTCTCCAATAACCGGATTTATAAAGGAACCCTAAAATGGACGGACGGCCAGGATTTTACTGGGTTTGTCCGTGAGCAAATCTGGTCGTCCATTAAGGACCAGATTAAAGGAAGTGGACGGTCTAGATTTTAAACAAGCAGGGCTTCGGGCTGCTGGACGCGGGTTTCCGGATTGGAGAGCTGGGTGACCCGGCTACCCACTTTTTACCCGACGAATCTGGCTCGTACACCTATCCACCAGTTAAATCGAACGAACGAAATGGAGCCATGTGGCCACTGTGTACTGTTCACGGATGCTACACTTTTAGTATGAGTATGATTTAAATACAATCTAAATATTTATTGTATATAAAAAACAAAAACAAATTGTATGTGAACCATATTAACATTTACCAAAAAAATAATAGGAATTCCCCTCAAATATCTTAACTTTGAGATTTTGTAGAAAAAATTAATGTGGTATTTGTATGTGGTGGCATTGGCAAATGGAAATTAAGTGTGAAATTTCCAACGGACACGTAGGGCCAAATCTTTAATGAGCAAGAAAACATTGAAACACATATTTCAAATGTTTGAATTTTATAATTTATCAAAATTCAAACGCTTATTAAATTTAAATACAGTTTGATGACGAATAGAATTTAGGTTTGTTCTTTATTTATTAATTCTTCTAGGTTGTAAGAATTTTAGAAAGAAAAAACCTTAAAGAACTATCTATTAAAATCCGAACTAAAACTAAAAGTGATACGGTGAAGTATCTAAGATTTGGATATCCGAACAATAAATCGGATATCTACGATTATTCAATCAATTTTTTTAATATTGAAAACATTGATTCGGATTCGGATACTCAATCATATCAAATTTAATAATAATGACATTTTCATAATTATAATAAAAATGAAAAATATTTTCATAAATTAATATACATATATGGTATCTACGTATACCCGTTTGTAGAAGTAAACAACTTGAATCTAAAACCATATATTTAATAATTTTATAACTTGAATTTGAATCCGAACACACGAATTCGAGTGTTTTTTATTGAATTTGAAAAATTCAGTAACAAAGTAATATATATAAAAAATAAAGAATAATATATAATATATAAATATTATCTTCAATTATATCCTCTACACGACTTGAAATATTTAATAATATAATATTACATTATTATTCGTAAGAATAAATTTATAATCAAGATCTAATATTATTTTTATATAAGGTTTCTCTATTTATTGAATGAATATAACAAATCTATATGATGTTTTTATATATTTAGATCATCTAAAAAAACTTAAACTAAATGAAATGGACGTCTAAATAGTCGTCCAGACCGTCTAACAAACTCTTAAAGTCTAGAAAAAATGTCTAGAGAAAATCAGAACACTAGTGGTCGTCAAGTGCCTAACCCGTTTATTAGAACATTGGTTTTGAATTTAAAAATCCATTAACCGAGTTTGGTTAACCTAAATTCGATTATCGAATCTTAAAATGATATTAGGTTCCAAGTAGGCCGATAATATCTATTATCTCAAGAAACTGTAATAAAATATTGTATTGAAAATTAAAAAAAATCTACTAAAATATATAAAAATATATCTCCATCCATCGATTACCAAATAATTTCGTTTAGTAATATATAAGGTAAAACTCATATTCTCACCTAAAGTTTGGGTACTTTGCTTATTCCCCTCATGTATCACACTCATTTTCAATTCCCTCCTCATGTATCACCCCTAATTTTATTCCCCCCTCAAGTTTTCTAATTCAGCCTATTCCCCCACATTGTTTAAAATTCTGTTAAATAACCAGAATTTTGACCCAAACCCTAAAAAACCATCAATTTTGACCCGATTTCATACCCAAATTTGACCCGACCCGACCCGACCAAAATTAAAATTGAATTAAATCTGGTTTACCTAATTATGAACCCGGTCCAGTTTAATATAATTTTGACCCGGTTTACTGAAATTTTGACCTGGTTTTGTTGAAATTGACCCGATTTCTCCCGGTTTTGCTGAAATTGATCCGGTTTTGACCCGGTTTTGTTGAAATTGACCCTGTTTCGTTGAAATTGACCCGGTTTTCTCCCGATTTTGTTGAAATTTTTGTTCGGTTTACTGAAATTGATCCGGTTTTGACCCGATTTTGTTGAAATGGACCCTATTTTGTCGGAATTGACCCAATTTTTTCCCGTTTTTGTTGGAATTTTTTATCCAGTTTGCTAAAATTGATCCGGTATTGACCCAGTTTTGTTGAAATTGCCCTCGTTTTGTTGAAATTGACCCGGTTTTCTCCCGATTTTGCTGAAGTTTTAAATAGGTTTGCTGAAATTGATCCAGTTCTGACCCGGTTTTGTTGAAATTGACCCTGTTTTGTAGAAATTGACCCGATTTTTTCCCGGTTTTATTGGAATTTTTATCACTATTGAATTAGGTTTGCTGAAATAGGTCGGATTCGGATTAAACATGTATATTCATGTAATAATATTTTGTACATATTTTTTTATCATTTTATATTTATAATATATATACAATATTATAATTAATATATCAATATGAAAAATAATAATTTATGAAAATAAAATTCGCGATATATTTAAAAACATTTTGAACCCGAAACCGAAAACCCATATATATTGGGTTTCTATTAAACGGGTATTAGATTACATGAGTTAATTGGGTATAAAACCCAATTAAATTAATTTTAATGGGTTTTACCATTTAATCCATTAACCCATATATCGTTTACTTCTGTCACATTTATTTCTCTCACCTTTTTAACATCTCTCACACGGTCTTTGTCGTTGTGTTCACACTTCATTTTAAATTCACTTTCGTTCTGAATATCCGATTTTGACTCGTATTTTACTCGATTTTTATCTGAATTTTAACCTGATTTTATAAATTACAACACGATTTCACCGAATTTCAAATCGATTGCACCCAATTTTAACTCGATTTCAGTGAATTTCCACAATTTTCAAGTCGATTTCATCTAATTACTCGATTTCACCTAATTTCAACCCGATTTCACCCGATTTTAACTCGATTTCACATAATTTTAAACCGGTTTCATCTAATTTTAACCCACTTCCACCGAATATCAATCCAATTTCATCCCATTTTAACTCGATTTCACCCGATTTTAACTCGATTTCACCCAATTTCAACCTGATTTCACCGAAATTTGACCTGATTTCACCCAATTTTAGCCCGATTTCACCGAAATTTGACATGATTTCACCCAATTTCAACTCGATTTCATCCAATTTCACCTGATTTCAACCTAATTTCACCCAATTTTAACTCGATTTCATCTCATTTCATCGAATTCTAGTCCGGTTTCATCCACTTTTGACCTGATTTAACTTAATTTTTACTCGATATCACCCAGTTTTATCAAGTTGAAATTCAATGTTGTTAGGTGAAATCGAGTTACAATTTGTGAAATCGGGTTAAATTAGGTGAACTCGAATTAAAATTTGGTGAAATTAGGTTAAAATAGGGTGAATTCGAGTCAAAATTAGATGAAATTGGATTGAAATTCACTGAATCGAGTTAAAATTAAGTGAAATGGGGTTAAAATTCAGTGAAAATAGATGAAATCGAGTTAAAATTTGGTGAATATTGAAACATTAATTATAATATCTAATGTATATAATATATATCATAAATGTTAAATGATAAAAAAAATATACAAAATATTAATTTTATGAATAAACCCGTTTAATTCGTTTAACTTACCTATATAACTTATTATTAAATGAATCGAATTGAACCCAACCCAATTATCTTATAAAACTTATTTTATTTTAATGCCAACCCATTGACATCTGAGTTAGAAACACTTAGATCTCATAGGGTTTAAATGTTGAAAAGTTTAAATCTTCAAATTTATTACAAGCAAACCAAACTCAGGCCCAGTGAGATTACCCAAAAGCCCATTAGTCGGGGGAAGTCGAAGCCAACTCGATTTAATTCAATTATTATTATTAATTATTATTATTGGCACTTACTGTTAATATATATACATAAACATATTCGTTTTTCTATTTCTATATATTACATTTTTTTCATCGTTATTATAATTTCACTATAAAAAATGTTAGAAATATATTTATCAAAAGTTATAATGCATTGAATACAAATTACAATACATAACTAATATATAACAATTTGCACCTTACCAATTGATTTTGGATTGAAAATTCATATTCCTTATTATGGTATTATATTTCAATCAATGCAAATTAAATATATTGATAATTGATTCAAGATGGTTTGATAATTGCTATAATATTGAGATTATGCGTCAATATTTCACATTAGAATTCATACAAAAATTGATTCAATTATTTTGAGTAGGAAGTTGAAAAAAGATCAGACAGATCGCAAATTATAATGCCAAGTTGAATTAAGATTTCAGCAACAATTGCAACAATATTTGCTCTATTTTATTGTTCTAATAAATCCAAAATAGATCAACCTATAGTTAACAGAAATAAAAAAAAAATAATGGATCGATTAGGACACGAATAATTATTTATTATATATGATATTGAATAATTATAAATTATTTTATTTAATTTAATTTAATTGATTAATTAGATTAATTTCATATTTACCATGTTTTGATATTGAGATATATTTGCTTTAAAATCTATATATTATATTGAATACTTTCACATTTTTAATAATTTTTAATTATTTTAATTAAATTCGTTTTTAATATTTTAACATGATATTATAATTTAGTTGAAATTAAATGTTAACTGAAAATTAAAAAATTTTATATTATGATATATAAAAATATATATAAATTATGTTTTATTTGGGGGAAATATCACAATATAAATATATCCAAGACAAAATTTTGCTGCACGTTCTACTAGTCATCCAATGAGAGTTCAAAAAGAAAACTCAAAATAAAATGTGATTTCGGGACTCTTAGTATGAGTTTCCCAAAATACTCAATACCCAAACAATTTATACTTTTTTAAATGTAATTTGTAAAAATATTTTATATGTATGTATGGTTATATACACGACTGAATAAAATAGAAATTTGGTAGATCCGTAGACGCACGTGTGACTGCGCGACCAAGTAAATATAAGAAAAGTCCGAGCTACATTTTATTTATTTTTAAATCAATAAACATTATATTTAACTTTTTATAATATGGTTTCATTTGTAAATTAGACTTCATAGTTGTGTTCCAGCTATCAAATTTACATTAAAACCACAATTTTGATACGAAGAATCACATCACATGTATTATAAATCTAAATTATTTTTATAAAAGATTTGCAAAACATATAATCCAATTCAAAATTGGAATTATTATTTAATAATTTATAGCGGTAATTTTTTTCTTTTTTTTTCTCATGTCAGTAGAGCCACCCACCTCACTCATTCGACTTTTATAAATTGAACATTTCATGCCCAGTAGGGCCCACAAAGGGAGACTCGTGGCGTGCAATCTAAATCAATGCCACGTGTATGTGACGTGTTCTGGGCCCCACGTTAGCCCACTTTTGATGACAAGTCAACAAAAGGACCTGAAACATTAACATTCACTTTCACACTCTATATGTATATATATATATATATGCAAATATACACATAAGGCATCGCATCATCATCAACATGATGCACCATTCATGCATGCATGTCGACAATAGATACATTTGTACATTTATTATTTATTACCGTTGTTATTTTGTTAACTATTTATAATATTAACAAACCCTATTACTTATTTGATTTATTTATAAGACATGAACAAGTACATGCTTATATGAAACTATGATATAGCGATTTAAATAAAAATAATATTTGTAACCAAAACAAATTATGTTACCTAAATCAATATCGTCATGGAAGTCACATTCTAAGCTGAGTCAGCAAACTGTGGCATTTTATTCAATTCAATGGTCTTGCCTCATGCTATCAACCATGCCACTATATTTATTATATTTGTTACAAATTGTGTGCTGACAATCTTCTTATCGTATATATAATTATTTAATATATATATAATATTAAAAACATACACATTATAATTAGTAACAAATCATTGATGTATTTTATTATGTGTCCAATGAGACACAAAACTATTTAAATACGAGTATAATTAATGAGGACTGGTTAGGCTTTCTCAAAACAGCCGATTTTAGACGTATATATATATATTGAGATAATTTACGAAACAAAGTCAATTACATTCATCGAATAAGTTATTTAAAGATTTGAATATTTATTTAAGAGGTTATTTTAATTTATTTGAAATTAGAATTAGAGAAATGTAATGTGTCGCAAAATATAAAGTCTTTGAAAATGTAATAAAAATTACAATTATTATTTGATGTTTTTTAATTGAAAAACTTTTGCTGATACAAGTAATGGAATGACAATTTCAAATACGACAAAAATGGCAATGTCACGCCTTTCGAATAAGGCCATATTGCATTATTATTAATTTACTAAATAAATAATAATAATAATATAGAAGTAAATGCATCATTCTATTTAAAAACACACACAAAATATTCCGTATAATAAATCCAATTAACTTCTTATGGAATTAAGCAAGAAAATAACAAAAAACAATTAATAATTAATCAACAAGTTAGAGATATATAGACAAAATTGATGATGATGATAATGATGTATGATATATGAAATAGCATGTCCAAAGTTAGAGATAAATAGACAAAATTGATGATGATGATGATGATGCATGAAATAGCATGCCCAAAACTTATCTTCAATAATCATTGGTCTTAATTTATTTAATTGCATATTAAAGCATTTCGAACACACAAGTAACATTATACGTCGGTTCATCCAATAATAATATATACTATTAAATTGTCTCCCGTCGTCACATGTACATATATTTAATTCATTCATTAGCTTTTTTTTTCGTTTTACAATTTTTTTTAAATTGATAAATATAGCAATAAACCGATATTTTTTAAAAACGCTATATTGTCGACTTTATAATTTAATGTTACGTTTTATTTAATGATTTATCCGTGGTTCATTAAAATTGTGATATTATAATATCGAAAATATACCATATACATATGAAAGAAATTGTTATACCTTAACTTTGTAATTCGGAAGTCCATATCCTTTTATTATACTTCGTTATTTCCTAATATAAATTTTAACATTCTTAAAAACAAATATTATCGACAAATCTAAAATATCTGGATTTTTTACTAATATGCACCAGAAATTTACTACATATACTCAGGCGTAACCTTCAAACATTAATAATAAGATGTAAACGATTATTATCATTATTATTATTATTATCATTATTATCATCATCATCATCATCATCATCATCATCATCATCATCATCATCATCATCATCATCATCATCATCATCATCATCATCATCATCATCATCATCATCATCATCATCATCATTATTATTATTATTATTATTATTATTATTATTATTATTATTATTATTATTATTATTATTATTATTATTATTATTATTATTATTATTATTATTATTATTATTATTATTATTTAAGTTTTAATGGTTCTTCGACTCTTGGGCAATTTATACACCCAAATGGTTTTAAGGTAAATATAAATAAATTAATTATCATAAAAAAGGTATTTTAATGTTCTTCAAATGTCATCATATCTTTAATGTATACAATTAGTTTCGAGTTCAGACAAATTAATTAAGTCTACGCTGTTTGATTATTAATTTTTTACAATTCAATCATAAATTTAAATTCATTATATTTTTTAAAAAATAAGGTATAATTAAAATTTTAACTCTCAAAATCATATCTAAATCAGTGTTCTAACTCGACTTACAATATTATACATTTGTAGACACATATATATCGTCATGCTCAGTCCATATATAATGTTTATATTACCCTTTATGGCACCGAGAAGTTATTTTGGCCCTTAAAAATGTAATATATATATAGTGTATGACCAAATTAACTGCTTACGAAAAAGAAAACAATTTTTTAACATGTATAAAACTAAAACTATGGGCTTACGCGCTAAAAACAAATATAATGTTTTAATTAATGTGAAATTAAATCGATAATTTGTCGTTTCTTTATTATTTAATGAACTCTTCAAAGACTAATTAAGTGATTCAAAAAATTTAAACCAATTGAAAAAATGGTGGTTAGTGGATTTGTGTTATATTTAACACTCGGTCTAATGAATTCTCTTGCCATCATATCTATATGTTATCTCTTTAAATTATGTAAATCATTTTTTAAATGCAAAGTTCATGCTATAGTAATTACTACTTGCCTTTGCGTAGTTAAAAGTAAGATCCTTCGTCTAATATATATATTTTTTAAAATTATAATTTCTTTTAGTTCATTACTTTGTCTTTAACGTAAATGTAAAATATTTATGATTTATGAATAATGGTATAAATGTTAATGATACAACCTTGGATAGAATAAAAAGATTTTATTTGGAACTACATTATATCTTCCAATACACAGACATATTATATATATATATATATATATAATAGCAAGAAATTGAATTCTTCGTTAAGAAGAAAAAGATCTCAACAACAATAACCAATAATATTTCGATTAATTATGAAGTATCGAATGTTACAAAGCGAATAAACACCAAAATATGAAGCCAATACGTATATCATATAACACATACATATCTAATAATAACAAACGAACACACAAACACCCAACCCTAAACCCTCGAAAAATCCGGCTCTTACCGGCCTAAACCGGCCGGTTAAGATTACCGGGTTTGGAAGAAACATTTGCCGAGATGGTCGTGTATTTACCGTTTGTTCTTCTCTCCCTATATATTTCCTTAATTATTTACAATTTATATCATTATATATATTATATATATATATAACACTAATGTTTCACATAATGGAACACCCATTTGGATTCTCATCGCTAAACAATTGAGGCGCACGGAGATGAGCGTAAGGGTCAGCCACATACCCTTCCCCTACGTATCCCTGGTTCACATTATACGGTTCGTGTACGTACATTTGTGGTTCGTGTACGTATACCTGCGATGGTTGACCTACCATCGTGTAATTTTGACCCTCCACGTGTCCTCCTGGGTACCAATACATCGGCTGTGGTGGATATGCGTACCCGTAATACTCCATCTTCTTCACCTCCACCGTCGCTCCGCCGCCGCTTTCTTTTTTCTCTCCTCCTCCGCCGCCGCCGCCGCCGCCGCTGGAACTTTCTTTATCCTTCTTTTCACTGGACGCTTCCTTGTCTTTCTTCTCCCCTGCATCTTTGTCCTTCTTTTCACCGTTTGCATTTGCGTTTGCGTTTGTGTTTGCGTTTGCGTTTGCGTTTGCGTCGTCTTTCTTGGGAGGAGGGACGATTTCGACGTTGCGTTTGAGTTTCGCGTTGAGGTATGGAGTGAGTTCCTTGACGTCCATTGTTCCTTTCACCGTTACAAGTTCTTTAACGCCGTCAATGGAGACGGATTCAACCCCTGTAAAGGAAATTAGATTTTAATATGTTAATTAATTAAATCCAATATGGTTTTGGTTATAAAAAAAATTAAAGGGATTGGATTTTAGCTAACCGCTTATTAGCTAACAATTTAATTTTTTTTTATTTCAGTCAAATTAATAAATGGGCTGTATATAGGTAGTTCAGCCTAATTTAAGAAGGTTCATTTGCTTCCTTTAGCTTGCATCACCTAACGTATCATATAATTTATTTAATTAAAGAGAAAAAGGTACTTATAATTAAATATTAGTGTAAAATTGAATAAAATAATTAGCTTACCTTTGATTTTTAATATTATCCTTCTGATTTTGTGTATGCAACCTTCACAATGTAACCTCGTCTTGAAAACTACTGTCGTCTGCATCATATCAGAGTTAATTACATGAGAACAAAGATTAACCGCTAATTAATTTAAATTGAATTAATTAAGAATTGCAATAAAAAAATATTAAATTTTATATTTTAAAATGAGATTTGAATTAGTGTAAATTCCGTAAAAGTTTCAAAGTGGCCACACGTTATAGAGCACGAGCAGGTAGACAAATGTATTAAAATAAAATAAATTATTTAGAACAATTCTTTTATAAATATAATTTCGGTGTCTGACTTTGTTTTCTTTTCACCCTTTTTTCTCACGCAACTGAAAAACACAGACATGGAAAAAGATTGTTTTTTGGACCAAAAAGGAAAGAGACAGACATGGAAACATACGTTTTTTCCCTGCATACCTGAGAAGAAAAAAACGACAAGACACAAAAAAAAAACGACAATACACAAAAGAAAACGACAATACACAATGAGAGTGGAGATGGTGTTACCTCTTTTGGTAGGGCAGGAGGTTTTTTCTCCTCTTCTCCCTTTTTCTTCTCTTCCTTCTTCTTCTCCTCCTTTTTCTCGCCGGGTTTTTCATCGGCCGGTTTCTTCTCACCGCCGGATTCGCCGTCTTTTTTCGGCGCCGGAGACAAAAGTTCGACCTTTCTCTTGGTCTTCTCGGCGACTCTTGCCCTGATTTTCGCCGGATCAATATCTCCAATCACCGTCAGTTTGTTCGCCCCGTAGTCTATCTTCACATCCTCAACACCTTTTATCACCAACCAATCAGAAACCAGGATTCACGTTAATCCGGTACACCTTATTGCAGACAATCATAAACACCAGATGAATGAATCCCTAAAAAAAACAATTTCGAACAAAAATTGATCGCAACGACCAAATCCAAACGGATCAAATCGCAATTGACGAAAATTTGAAATAATTCCTCGAGAGACATTCAATTGAAGAAGAGGCAAAAACCGTATACGTGTGTATGTATGTATATATATTATATATATACCTTTGTAATGCTTGAATATGCGTTTGATTTTCTTGCCGCAGCCTTCGCAGTGCATGTCAAGCTTGAGAACTACGGTGACTCCACCGCCGCCGCCTTCCTTCTTAGCCTCCGCGGGCTTCGCCGGAGCTTCATCCTTTTTCTACAATATACAAAGCCAGATTGAGATTCGGCCTTAATTAACCGACAAAATCAGAGAGAGAGAGAGAGAGAGAGAGAGAGACTGACTTCACCCATTTGTGTTGTTGTTGTTTCTATGGAGATTCAGGGTTTTTCCTTTTTGTGGATTTTTGAATATTCTGGAATTCTGATTTGAACACAATGGAGGAGACGAAAAGAGCAATAGGGAGGAATATATAGAGAGTGGGTGTTGACATAATTGTCAATGATGATGATGATATGATGATGGTTGGTTGTTATGATGGTGATGATATAATTACATGAATGTGTGTATATACACACGTGTATGTAGAGATGTGTTCGAAGTCATGCTGCCTGCCTGGTTAGACTAAACTAGTGTTGTACCCGCGCTACGCGCGGGCGAGTTTTTTTAAACAGAAATTAATATAAAGGTCGTCGACGTAAAAAACGACGCCGTATATGATTTTCTATGTGACAATTTCCGGTTTTTACTCTTCACTTAAATTGACCAAACTACCCCCGTTGTGTTTTGGGATTGTTTTAATTTCGATATTGAACCATAAGTTCTAAAATTTGCAGAAAGAACCCAAGATATTGTCTTTTAAGTAACATCACATATATACATACATATATACACGCGGAAAATTCATATATCATTGTGAGGTATAGAAATACAGGTTGGCTATATCGATAAATTCCCACATATATATATAATATTTGATTCCCTAGCATATGTTTATGCATGAAATCTATCGGTCACTTGTTTTAGAACATTTGGATAAACATGTATTAATTTATTAAAAATATAAAATACATTTTCATCATGTGACAAAAACATTCGAAAAATTTATGATCTATTATTTTCAAAAGAATAATTAATATAAATTTAGAGTCTATTATTTAAAAAAATAATTAATATTTAAAATAATTTTATATTAAAAATTAAAAAAAGCCCTATTTTGATTTTATGATATATGACTTTTTTTTATTTTTTTTAATTGAACCGATCCTGAGAATAAATATATCCAAAAAGGGTATGCATAATAATAAATAAAGATTGAAACTTGATAGAAATATAATGTACCTTACAATCTATAAAAAACCTATATAAAAAATGGATCCACGTTTTGTTTTTACCAATAAATTCTTAAAATAGCATTAGTAAATAAAAAGAATATATGTAGAGATAATATATAAGTAGGTGTGTATAAGTATATACAGTGTATAATAAAGTAATGATAATGACATATATAAGAAGGAAAGAAGTGGATGTTTGGCGGTGACTTGAGACAAGGGAACAAACGCTGAGGAGGAGACACCGTGTTTTTGTTAAACTTAAACACAGCTTAAGGATCCATATTTTTTTCTTTTTTTATTTATTTATTTTTTAAAAACTCAATTAATTACACGATATGACAAATGTAATACAATCCTTGGTTCAAATATTCTTTGTCGGTGTAAGTATATATATACTAAATTGATAACCATGGATGTGAATTTGATACATAAATACGTATAGATGTCAAATATGGGTTGCCATGTCAAAATGGGTTGGGCCTAACTAATCCCAAAAACTAGCTCAAGAGTTTAGGGTTGCTCAACACCATATATACAAGTCCCAAGGTTCATGTCCTAGCCGATGTGGGACAATTTATCATAACACTCCCCCTCACGCCCAGGCTCGATCCTAGAGCGTGGACATCACAATCGGGGGCCCAACATCGATATATTCAAATCGGGACGAACCGGACTCTGATACCATGTTAAATATGGGCTGAGCCTAACTAATCCCAAAAGCTAGCTCAAGAGTTTAGGGTTGTCCAATACCATATATACAAGTCTCAAGGTTCATGTCCTAACCGATGTGGAACAACTTATCATAACAATAGATAATCTTCAAATTTTTATTAAAATATAATTTTACAGTAAATTGAAGATATATTCAATGTGAAAGATAGATATAAAAATTTCAAGCGAATGAATTGACTATACTACCCATATATATGATAATCAAGTAATATACGAGTACGTTGATATCGTATTGCTGAATTAAAATGAATAAAACGACTATAGTAGTAGTATTTATATGTAAATTATATTTGTATTGATGAATTAAAATGAATAAAACGACAACAGTATAATATTTATATGTATATATAAATTATATTTAAAAATAAGTCAAAATATGGATGATTCCGGTCTTATTCGGGAGGAGAAAATGGAATGACCATACGTTGAAAAGGAAGGATACTGCGAAATTTCTTTTCGGATAATCTTTATATAAAGACATAAATCATATCAAAATTTTTGGATATGTAAATTATTATTTGCTCATATTCAAACATATTTTTATAAAATTCAAAATAAAATATTAAATTCAGAAATTGGATTGAATGATTCAATTTGCGCGATGATATAAAATACAATAGCTTACATAGTTATTTGAAAGTTAATTATAATTGTATATTTTATTTTATTTTATTTTTATTTTATTTTATGGAGATGTTTAACATTAGTTGAGAATGTAAACAAGAATTCCTTCCTTGCAACTCAAAATAAATTACGTAAATAACCAAAATTGAAAATATTTCATTTCATAACATTTATATATATGTATATATATAATATGTAATATCTAGGTTGCATACATATATTTTCAAAATAATTCACAAAATTATGTAGATTTTATTTAAATAGGAAAACTTTGCTAATAGTTATGAAACTGAGTTCAAATATATTTTGTTCAATTCGTAAAAGGATAATGAAAAATATTCTTTTTACTTAAATGCAAAAGTTTATGTCGAATAGAATGCTTGTATTAGCTTGAACTAATATTCATAATTTTGTTTTTCGAAAACCATATATACATATATATTTTTTTATAAAAAGTTGGGTAGGCTTTGCCGTAGCATGTAATGTAATGTATAACCCAACAACGTGAAAACATGAAAGAGATTTTTGATTTGATTGAGAAAACGAAAGTACACGTGGAAGCACGTAGACAAATAAATTGGGCGGACCAAAAATTTTAATGGGCCTTACTTTTTACTATAAATTATGGACCCACCTTCGTATTTGCTTTTGTGGTCATCTTCCAGAACCTTCCACCTCTCCTAGAGGCTCCGTCAATTCTAGAAATTCCTTTTGACAGAAGATACTTAAAAAAAACATCAATATGTTCATATATATATATTTGTGTGTCAAATTTTAAATAATGTAATTGTTAGATTTATTAAAATATAAATTTCATTGTTATTTTCAGTAAACTTCAATAATATATACGATGTTTAATTTGAGTTCACCGTCCATACATTATGTAAATAGTACAAACACAAATGTAAATGATGTAGCTATGCCCTTGGTTCAATCAGAATGTAGTGTTTGATATATGAAATAAAAGAGAGAAATGTAGAGGTTGAACACGAGAAGAAAAAGTTTCTTAATAATACCACAATCTTCATTAGTTTGATTCATTTTACATATATTTCTATTGGCATTACAAAATCAACAATAAAACAGGCTCAGGACTACACTAAAATATTTGTTCCGTTAATTGCTAATTATAGTATAAACTAGACTTAATACGTGGATTGCATGTCCATGGCAAAAATAGAAAATTCCCAGTCTGGTTCTGGTGCATGCCTCTTCGTCGCTCCTGAGTTTATCCCCCACTCCTTTGTGTCCTTTATTGCTTTCGAAACCTTCTAGCATCCTTCAGCTCCATTCTTGTCTTCTGGTTCGGCTCTGTTTGTCAGGTCCTCACTATCCCCACGAGCCTTGAAGTCTACACCTTGAACAACTTGTCCTCTGTTTTCTCCTATCTCACTGTTCCGGGTTATGAATTTGTTGCGGATGAACTGATCAATCTCCCTCTTGAACTGTTTATCCACAACCCCTAATTTGTTTTGCAGATTCTCAAAACGTCTTGTGCCCAATGACTTGGTTAGAATACCAACCACTTGATCATTTCCAACAATGTATCCCAATTACACAAAAGAGGATAGGAGAGTGTTTATTTCCGATATTTAGTTACAAATTATTGTTCTAAAAATTGTTAGACGTAAGATATAATTTAGTGGTTAACGTTAAAAGTGTGTAGAGGATTCTTATACCGATTAAATGATATATACATATATATATATTTAATTTGATATATTTAATAAAAATAATTCTGTATACATAATAAAATATCAAATTATTAATATGATATGAATGAATACAAAATTATAAATATAAATAGAAAAAAATTCAACTTTAATCCAAAAGTTATATTATAAGACTTATTAATCAAGGAAAAACTATGTTAAAAAATTTAAGTTATTTATTAATAAAAAATAGAAAAGTTAATGTTTTAATATTAATTTAATGTTATTAATGTTTTTTAAAAAAGTAAACTTTGTTGAAAAAACTAATTTGAAAAAATATAAATTTAGAAACATCTATATTTCTCTATAATATAAAAGAACTATTTAGAAAAAAAACGTGGTTACTAAAATTACATATTTATACAATTTTATATTAAATTAATTATAATATAAAATTAAATATTTACATAAATAAATAAATAATATTATATTTATAAGATATCATAAAATATAAAATATTTCTTTAATTGTTGTTTTCATCTAGAATCAATATCTTTGGATACATGGATATATATTTGATAACAAGTAAACGCATGACGAGGTAAACACATGACGATTATATATATATCAACTTTGTATAGATTTTGTCATTGATTTTTGTTGATTGTCATTGCAAAATGGTATAATCAGAACTGTTAACGTTTGAAACGAATAGGTAATATAGTGTTTGTTGGTATTAAAGATAATCTTGAAATAAATATTTTGTCGTCTACGTTGTTATCGATAATTATTTTACTTTCAAATAGCAAATTTGAAGCAAATCGAATGAACAACTAGAGAAAATATCGAAATAAAGAGAAATTCCAAAAAAAAAATAAAGAAGAAATCGAATGAACAAAACTCTATTCAAATAATAAACGACGTGCTGAAAAAAAAGAGAGAGGAAAAAAAACATAAACAAATCATTCAAAAGATATCCCTTCTTGAGACCTTCACTCGCCGCTAGATGATCTAACGACGGGCATCCCTCAGTAATCAATAAAATTGTCCATAGTATCAAGAAAAAACAGAGTTCGAGAGTCTTATATCATGAGGCTTGATATCACACTTTTTCCGTTTATGTAATCAGTACATAGGTAATGTGCTTTCGAGATAATTCTCATTGTTAGACATTTCAATGAGTTTAATACATATGAAAATTCCTATCGAGTATGGATTATGTCTTCTAAGTGACATATTGCCATAGATTTTTCATCTTAGGGCTCGACTAGGGGAGTCGCAGGGAAATGCAAACGCAGTAACTGTGTATATTTTTAGTATATAATTAAAAAGTATACACTAAACAACAAAATTTAAATAAATTTTTTTATTAATAAATGTTTATTTTGGTAATTTTGCTCAAAACGCAATCACAACAATTTTCTACCATTCGCTTCTAGTCGGAGTCACTCGCAAACTCAGCAATTTCACCATTCAAACAAAATGAAACAAAACGTTGTCAATCGCCGATAGAATCGTCGCCAAACTCAAACGCACACACTGCATTTCCACCAATCAAACCCTTATTAGAAATATTCTTATCTATGTAAAATAGGATTCATCTTCTGCATCTCTTTAAACGGTGTGTATAGGCATTTGTGAATTGGTATATATATATCAAATAATCGATTGGTTATGCACATTTTTTCAATTAATAATCAAATTCGATCAATTTTTAAACTCTATTTCGATAGATAGGATATTTTTAAAATAGTTAAATCTAAAAAATAACACTTACAGAAAGAGAAGCAAGAAGCAAATCTCTAGCTTGGGTATCTCTAAACCTGTAAATCGTCGAACCAAAGTCCCTAGCTTTGGTATCACTAAACCGGTAAACCGTCGGTTCAATTGACCCTAAACCGGCATCTCATACATACCACAACCAAAGTGAAGCTTTGTACTAAAAAAAACCTTTACAAGATATACAGAGCCTGAATGCCTCACTTTGTGATCACCGGATTCATTGCTCCGGCTTCACTGCGGCCTTTATTATCCCCGGGATTTGTGAAGAATTGGGAGTACTCGACGGTGAAGTGACATCAGTGATGGCTCGTGGGGTCGGAATGACCTGAGGCATAGACTGTAACGGCCTCTGAGATCGGCATATATCTCGTACCGCTGTGCTAGGACCTTCATTGGCATTTGTAAATGGAAAATCATCGTGACCCATCTGATCGTTGTGACCGCTCAATGGTGGCCTCGAGCAGAACTTCATCGACTTTAGGACGAAATTGTCATCGTGAAGCTCAAATGGAGTGCTACAAGTAGAACAATATTTGATTCGGAAAAAAGTTTCGCATATCTATTTTTCTCGCAGAAAAAACCCGAGAAAGAAATGAACTTTCAGGGCTTACCTGTTGAAATCAAGGTGCACCAGCTGCATATCTTCTGATAATTCAACTTCAACTGTGGCATGAGGGCGTGTCTGACGAGAAAAACGGAAGAAAAACGTTATTCGTAATCCGATAAGAACATCGTCTTCAGTTTCGGGATTCATTGGAGACGGTATATGCAGATTAATCCACAAATTATGGCGATATCGAAAAGCAAGAACGAGAGAAGAAGCAAAATAAATACCTGAACAATGATAAAGGGAAGCGCGATACCGCCGCTTGGTACATTTCCAGAGCTGTATAACTGTTCATTTCTTCGAATCAGACTCTGAAGGCCTGAATACTTGAGATAATAGAAAAAAAAAAGGAACAAATATGAATTTGCGGTAACAGAAACTTCCCGAAAGGGCCATTCTTGATGAGCAATAGGACAGTTCAATCGTGGGTTCACGACATATTAAGGATTAAACAGCTTTAAGAACAATTAATCGACAAGATGTTCTATTCGATTACATTACATTAAACCATCAATAAGCTTAACGTTTTTAATTGATTGGACTAATTAATCCAAGTGTTCAACCTCCAACGGCCCACGAATATGAATTTGCGGTCACAGAAACTTCCGGAAAGGGCCATTCTTCATGAGTAATAGGACCGATCAATCGTGGGTTCACAACATATTAAGGATTAAACGGCTTTAAGAACGGGTAAATGGTCGCTTACTTGTTCTTCCAGTTCTTGCAGATATGCAGCCTTTTTGTCAATCCTGTTTCTCACCGTAAGATGTTCAGTCTGTAACAATTAATAAAATTGTCAGCACAATCTTCAAACGGGTCAGAACAATAAACACGAGCAATCACCTTTAGTTCTTTAAAGTCACCTATGGAGGTACGAGGAAGACCCTTCCATTGAATCTCCTTTTTATCTTTGGATATGATATCCATTGCCATGAGAACATTCAGAGCATCATATACTCTTCTTCTTATGTTCTTCTCGTCGTATTGTTGCTGATATTTCAAAGTTTAAAGATCCAATGAATAGTTGGAGTCGAAAGAATCTCCATAGCAGCAAACCTATGATGAGAAACAAATATACAACATGCCCATATATATATATATATACACACATATATGAGCTAATCAAACCTGATCCGGAGATGTTCCTGTGTTCCCAGGATCTGCAAATTCAGCAACAAGTTCATCTGCTACCTGAAAATGCATTCGACTTTCAGGCAGATGGTTGAAATGATGAGACAAACAAGAATTACTGTAGCACTATCTTGATTTCTATCATAAGAACGTAACAGTATTTTTTTTTGTTTTTTGCATAAAACAAGAAAATAAGTTCCTCAAGTAAGGATTGGCTCTCGTAATGCAAAACATATTCTCAAACCTTCGAGTTTAACGAAATCAAATCAAATCAAATCAATGTATGTGAATTAATGATTTCTAAGGAATTACCAGACCTCGTTGTAAGTAGTCCTTCCCTTGCTTTCCACTTTTTCGCAAACTGAGGAAACGTCAAAAGGAAGTCATAATTGAATCAAAATTCATTCTTGATAACACCTTCGACTTTTTCAAGATACAACAGAAATGAGGGAATGCAAAGAGATGAACAGTAAAGACCTTTCATGCTAAATTGTCGTAGTCCTCTCCCGCTCTTATCAGGTCCAGCTGCACGTTGGCCCCTCTTTTTCTTCTTACCACTGCAAATAAATAGATGCCCCAAATGGCATTTAGCAAAGAGATTCAGATTGATCACAAATGTTGGATTAAGTTCAGATAACAGGAAATATCGGCAAATTCAAGCACATATAAGAAAGATTTACATGATGAATCAGTGCAGACATCTAATGGCTAAATTTGATTGAAAGAACGTGTTCTTCTGCAGGCATCAAGACTTTGCTTAACCTTGGTCTATTACTTCTTGATTCAATGGCAAACTACTGTTTCGACTTAAGACCCATAAATACCAAAGAAACATAGTTCCAGCTGAACCAAATTCATCATCACTTGTTTCAAATGCCAAACTGTTATGATAAGTTATCCCACATCTGTTAGGATATGAAATTTGGGACTCATATATATGGCGTTGGGTAATCCTAAACTCTTGAGCTATCTTTTGGGATTAGTTAGACTCAGTTCATATTTGACATGGTATCAAAGGCCGGTTCGTCCCGATCAGGATCAAACCTGGGCGTGAGAGGAGTGTTATGATAAGTTATCCCGGACATAAACTTTGGGACTCATATATATGGTATTCGGTTTTGGTTCGTCCCGATCAAAACCGAAATTTCTACCATCTCAACCTCTGCCGGCCAAAGAAGAGACCAGGAAACAAGAACAAAATGCTTATACGAAAGAAACCCTATTAAATTCAGCATCACATAGAACTCATCAAACCTTCCAAACCCCAAAATTCTAAAGAATTCACGAGTTTAGCATACCCTAAAACTCCCTGAGAACCGGAATCGTCGACCTGATTGTCCAAATTGTGCATCCGGATAAAAGTGTTTTCGCTTGCCGGCGTGGCCATGGTGGCCTGCTCGCTCCGGCTCGACGGTGACCCGATACTTCCGCTGGTGGACACAGATTGTCCGGACGCGGCCATGCCCCACGACCTCGTACCAGGGTTGTTGTTACTCTTCGATCCACCATCCTCTTGGTGGTTGTGGTTAGAACTAGACCCAGTAATCATCTTTACCTAACCGATAACTGCAAGAACCGCAACTTGAGAATTCAAGAAAACATAAAAGTCATGAGAAATTTTGGATTTGAAGGAAAACCCAGAAGAGAACTGACCTCAAATTGACCTGGGCATTGGACATTAGAGGAGATTTAAGCTTCAGTGATGGAGGATCAACAACACCCTTCTGGTTCGTTACCTCTCTGCAAGTGTATATTTGAAACAGCGCCGGACGAACTTTCCTCCCGGCGAAGGGTATATGATTTCGCCGGAGGAGAGAGAGATGACGGAGGCTTTGATCTGAACGGAAAGAATTTTGATTTCGGATTCGGAGGTTTGGAGGTTTTTGTTTGTAAAGATGATGAAAGAGGGAAACAGATGTCACAAGAGAGGACCAAACTGACTCCTTGGAAAAAAGAGGGAAAAAGGACATGTGTGATTTGTTTTTTTCTTTATTGTTATTATTATTTTTCTAATTATGTACATTTTTTTTCTTTTGCAATATTATGTGATGTAATATAATAATATAAACGTTAATATATCCAATTGTCCAGATCAAATATATTATTTTCCATAATAAAGACCTTATTTGCTACGTTTCAATTAGTAAACTTTTAAAAATAATTTTCCGTCCAATTTCTATGGATTAAAAATACCATGTGAAAATATCATTTATTCTTATACTGTATTTCTACACATTGTTTTATATACTATCACTGTTTTGATTTATATCAATGTTTTAAAATTACTAGACCAACATCTAATATCTAATCGATAATCTAGATACTTTAATTTTTAATATTAAATTTTTTATAATATTTTTGTTAAGTTTTAGAGTATAAAAATATATTTATTTTAAATCTATTAGTATTTTATATTTTTTATAAATATTAAAAATATTATGTTGGACATATTTTTAAAATAGTAAAAATTATATTCATTAATTGATATCTAATCAAATTGATTATTCAGACGAAATTTTTGAAATATTGATTTGTACAAAATATATGTACCAAAAATAAAAGAAAAGACATTGCTCCATGTTAATATATGTTACAATTTTATATCAAACCAAATATTAAATGATTATAACTACCAAAAAATATACTATAATTTTACATCAAATCAAATATTCAAACGATTATGATTACCACAAAAGGTGTGTATACATCAATTTGGTATTTGTTTTATATTGATTTTACTTTACAACGCTAGTATAACAATATCTAAATGTGTATTTTACACGCATATATACATATAAATGCATATATTTTATCACTAAAAAAATAAACAATTTAAGAAAAACGTAGACGAAGAGATCTACGAATAGTTCGAGGAGGAAGCTTCATGGTCACGAAAGGCATACACCATGGAGACTTTTTTTTTTCCTTTTTTTTACTTTCTTTGTGTAACTTTCACATGCAAATCAAAATCAAAGTTTATGTCATTGATATAAAAATGTTTTAATTGTTATCTTTCTTCTATTTTATTGTACAGTCCAATCTTATTATTTTAAATTCACATCTAAATTATTGATAATTAATATATAATCATAAATATTTAAAGTTTAGATTTATTTTTATTTTCCAAGTTGTTTTCATGTAATGTAATTAGTCAAACTAACAATTTTCTTCATTTGATATACGTATAGTTATTTATTAAAGTCAGAATAACTTTTTATATGATACAACCAAAATAAACTTAAAGCTTAGATTTCTAAAAAAAAAATAGTAATAGTAGTAATAATAATATTTTTTATGATCTTAAACCTAGTTTAAATTTGGTTTGAAAAATTAGGAAGGCAACAAAATAGATATCAACCCGTCATGACATTATGTCAAGTGTGATTCATTCATCACAACAAATCAAGTCGAACATGTATGTTACATTCAATATCCAACAACATTGAAATATTGATAATTATAACTAATGACCGTTGATATTTAGATATTCTTTTTGGGAATTAGTCATTTTGGTTTTTTGTTTTTTCAACGTATCAACAGGTACCTGTGGATATTTATAACGGATATACATTGATATGTAACACATGTTTTCAAAGGACCAACATTAGTATTTACAGCGGATGCTTGTTAGCATTTCCAATGGATTCCTGTTAAAAATTTGCAACGGACATCCGTTGAAAACAATCATCATGATGCTACGCCTATCTAATTTCTCGAAGTCTATTGCCTCAGTGTATGTATTCAAACAATATCGATTGGAAAATTTTAATGAATACATTGACACGATAAATGAAAGGTCACGAACACACACTTATTGATTGGACATCGTTATCAATGGACATCCATTGGAATTTTCAACGGAAGTCCGTTGAAAAATTAGGCATTTAACATGTTGAACAGTTCTATTTTCGACACTAAAAAAACAAAACAAAAAATTTTCTCAAATTCTCTACTAAAGACTATGAGGGCTTGACATTTTAATATATTAATTGTTTTATTTCATTTTTAGAAGGCTTAGAGATGGCATAAACAACACACGTCGTTCATCTATATCGCATGGATTTGCAATATGCAATCACAGTTGTGATTAATGATTAACAATACCAAGAGGAATTACTACAACAAGGACGCCAAACCGACATGGAAAACAGACGGGTTTTTCAACCAAATCATCCAACATTAGAAATTAGAAGACTTCCAGGCAAGAAGGGAAAATGTCAAAAAAATTTGGTACTCTACATCGACATACATTAGGAGCAAAATCATTTGAAAAAAAGAAGAAATATTGGTAAGATATTTTAATTTTTATACATTTATATTTTAAAAGTTTATCTTCATGAAGAGTAAGTTCCTCAGACTCTAATATCATGATACAACGAGCTATTGTTTAAAAAGGTTTCTCATTCATATGAAAATATAATGATATAAGTCTTTATATATACACGTGAATAGAGATAGAACGAGTAGAAAATTAGAAAGATGCGAAATGTGATTACAAAGAAACAAGAATGACGAGGAGTGTGATCACGAGATGTGGAAAAACGAAGAGTGTGGAGACGAGAATTTTATATATTTTCCAATACATTTTAAAGTGTTTTTTAGGATAATTAAAAAATAATCTATTTGTATTAAGTTAAAAAAAGTTGATCAGATTTTATTTAATTATTAATAAAAAATCGTTAATATTCGATTAATTTGTTTTAAAAAACTTTCAAGTCTAGTAAATGTAGTTAAATAAAGGGGCTTTTATTTTATATGTCAAGATCGAATATCGAATTTTGTTGATATATTTTATTTTATTGAAAAATATTTCGAGGACTTGATATTTTATAATTTTATTTATTTACAATTTAACATAACCAAAAGTGATGGTAGGGAAATGTAAATATATGTAAATAGAAGGGCGTCTCAATAATTTTGAAGAAATTAATGGTTGGATCAGCGGGATTAAATGAACAGCAAACAAGGAAAAAAAAAATCATTGGCTCCCATAAAGCTCTCACATTTTCTCGTTGGCTCCGCCATTTCTACCTTCCTCAGATCTACAGGTGCGTTGATTTTCTCTCTTCTCCGTCTAATTTCTCTCAGGTTTTGCGATGATTCTAGCACCGAATTAATCTATTGTTCTGTTATTTTTGCGCCGAGATTGTGTTAGGTATCTACATTTGTGTGGATTCATTGTTCTTCGTAGTTCTTCATTTGGTTTGTTGTGAGATCTATTTCGGCACTCAGATCCGGTTAGAGAAGTGTTTTCTGACGAGATTCTGATAAATATTTCGTGATGCAGTGGTCTAGAATTGGAATTTGATACCTGAATTCAATAGGATGAACCCATGAGTACTATAAAAGAGAATTTGTTCTGTCTTGATCTGGATATGTTTTTCAATAGCATGTAGTTAAATTAGGGTTTTGGTGTTCTAATAGTTGTCTTCTCATCGTTAATATATGTGTTGGTTTGCTTTTAATCTTTTGCAGAGATGGAGACTTTCCTATTTACCTCAGAATCTGTGAATGAAGGACATCCAGACAAGCTCTGTGATCAGGTCTCAGACGCCATACTTGATGCTTGCCTTGAACAAGATCCAGAGAGCAAGGTCGCGTGTGAGACCTGTACCAAGACTAACATGGTCATGGTATTTGGCGAGATCACGACTCAGGCTAAGGTCAATTATGAGAAAATAGTCAGAGACACTTGCAGAGAGATTGGATTCACGTCACCGGATGTTGGTCTTGATGCTGACAATTGCAAGGTCCTTGTCAACATCGAGCAACAGAGTCCCGACATTGCTCAGGGGGTTCATGGTCATCTCACCAAGAAACCTGAGGAGATTGGTGCTGGTGACCAAGGACACATGTTTGGCTATGCCACTGATGAGACCCCGGAGCTTATGCCTCTAACCCATGTCCTGGCCACTAAGCTTGGTGCCAAACTCACCGAGGTTAGAAAGAACAAGACTTGTCCATGGTTGAGACCCGATGGAAAGACTCAAGTGACTGTTGAGTATAAGAAT
Organism: Gynandropsis gynandra; assembly: GCA_036759665.1. Lineage (NCBI taxonomy): Eukaryota > Viridiplantae > Streptophyta > Magnoliopsida > Brassicales > Cleomaceae > Gynandropsis > Gynandropsis gynandra. The sequence goes on along the minus strand of CM071873.1, from coordinate 35,493,127 downwards.
GAGGGTGGAGCCATGATTCCTATTAGGGTCCACACAGTTCTCATCTCAACCCAACACGATGAATCCGTCACCAATGAGCAAATTGCAGCTGACCTGAAACAACATGTGATCAAGCCTGTCATTCCATCACAATACCTTGATGACAAAACCATCTTCCATTTGAACCCATCAGGCCGTTTTGTCATAGGTGGTCCTCACGGTGATGCAGGGCTCACCGGAAGAAAGATCATCATTGACACTTACGGTGGATGGGGAGCCCATGGAGGAGGTGCATTCTCTGGTAAAGACCCTACTAAAGTTGACAGGAGCGGTGCATATATCGTGAGACAAGCAGCCAAGAGTATCGTGGCTTCAGGCCTCGCACGTCGATGCATTGTACAGGTATCTTATGCCATTGGAGTACCTGAACCATTATCTGTATTCGTGGACAGCTACGGGACTGGAAAGATTCCAGACAAGGACATATTGGTACTGATTAAGGAAAATTTCGACTTTAGGCCAGGAATGATTTCCATTAACCTCGATTTGAAGAGAGGAGGCAATCGCAGGTTTCAAAAGACGGCCGCTTATGGCCATTTTGGTCGTGATGATTCAGATTTCACTTGGGAAGTTGTGAAATCTCTTAAACCTAAAGCTTGATTCTTTCAGCATCTTCGTCTTTACCGTTACCCTAATCAAGAACTTTGAAGCTCGGATTTCTTGAAATGGAAGAGCAATCTGCTTTCATGAGTATTCTCCTCCGTTGATTTCCTTTATATATTTCTTCTGTATTCAATTTGTTTAAGTTTTGTTGACAATTGTGGCATCGTTTTTTCAGTTTCTGAGATTTCCATTGAGGCAATCATATTATGTTTTGATCAAACTCTGTTATGGCTACTACACATCTCATATATATATATGCTTCCCAAGTTATTATCAGCGATTGCGGATGGTACTCAACCGCAATCGCAGAATCCACGACACTACACGCTAATGCAGGAAGTTAAGAAAGACACAGACCCGGACTAGTGGAGTCACAGCCAAATGCAATTAAAACCGACTGGTGTAGTCGCAGTCACCCAAAAATGCACCAAAACGCAGATTTTAAAATCTAAAATTATGCTATGTTACATTTACGTTTTGGTACGTTTTAAATAAAATTACCAAAATATCATCGTGTTTTTTCACTTCTCTTTCTAATATAATTTATATTAATCGTAAATAATATATGCATATGCATATATATATATATATATTATATATTTAAATATTTTTATAATTTTTTAATTTATTTCAAATATTTAAAAATTATAATTAAAAATATTAAATAAACAAAAATAATTTAAATAAATTCTTTTCTTAATAATTATCTATTTTGATAATTTTGTTCAAAACACAATCGCAACAATTTTCTACCATTCGGTTCTAGTCGCCCGCGAATGCAGTGATTCCACCATTGAAACAAAATGAAACAAAACGCCGCCAATCGTTGTCAGAAACGCCACCAAACGCAAACGCAAAACGCTGCGTTTCCATTAGTCAAGTCCATATTCATAAAGATTGTACATCGACACAATCCTAAGAAAGAGAGTGAAATTTGAATTGCTGAATAAAAAATAAGGCTGTATAATGTAACTCCATAAACCTTGGAGTCACAAAGAAGGTTTTGAATCCTAATGGCCACAGAGAATGAGAGGGACTTTTGCTCCTTCCATTTCTTCTAGTTTGCATTGCATACAGTGAATTTGCCATTGAATCTGCCTAACCCTATGATGAAATTCTGAATCATGACCAATATTTTTTTAACCCTAATCGATCTCATCAAACACGCCCTCGCCCTCCTTGAATTTCTTACGTAACGCTTCCACCGCACAATCAATCCGCACTTTTTCCTATTGAAAACACGATACATTGTTATGTAACGCGAAGAATCCAGACTGAAAAATCTCGGGTTTAGTATTTCATTATGTACCTTGCCCTTGAAACAGATCACAATAGGCCCTTGCCTGGATTTTCGATAGCAACCTAATAAGAACAAACAAAAAGAAAGAAAAAAAATGGTTAAAAGAATTGATTTTGAAAGCTCTAAAGATGAATCAGAACAGGTAAGTAATGTTATATACCAAGAGAGATGTCTGGGAATTCAAGACAAAGCTTGGAGAGAGGTTCTGCAACTTCAACCTGTAATTTAACTGATTCAATTATATAAAACCCTAGCAAATTCCATTGATATATATATTGTATTAAATGTGGTTCAATGGATATACAGATTAGGGGTCGGCATTTCGGGTTATCCGGACCGAATAATCCAATCCACGACATATATAGGTTATACAGAAAACCTATATGGATTCAATATCAAAAAATCATTTGGGTTCGGGTTCGGGATAACCCGAGGAACCCAAACAACCCGAAAAAAAATTCAAAAAAAAAACCCTAAACCTAACGCACATTCTCTCTCTCACTAAGACATATCGTCGACGGCTCCTAAAATATTTTCCTAAAAAGTTTTTACTTGATATTGTTTATATATTTTTACTTTGTATTTTTTATTTTTGAATTTTTTGTATGTTAAATTTGGATTTGGGGTATCTAAATAACTCAAAAAACCCGAAGAACCCGAATTACCCGAAATATCTAATAACCAAATACAATTTGGGTTTTTTGGATTTAATTTTCAAAACCTGAACAACCCGAATTACCCGAAATACCTAAATAACCCAAATACAATTCGGGTTTTTTGGATTCAATATTATAAAACCCGAACAACCCAAACCCGGACCGAAACCCGAGGAACCCAGAACGAAACCCAAGTGGGTTCAATTTTTTATAACCCGAGGAACCCGAACCCGAAGAACCGCCCCGAAACCCGGATTGCCCATCCCTGATACAGACCATACTAAAACCAGATGCAAATGACAAGCAATAGAGATAACAAAAGGGTTTGGTCGTAAGAGTTTAAAGATGATACATACATCGGTCAAACTCGTCAATAATCGCCTCGATCCATACGGTTCCATAAACGCTAAGACTCCGCCTAGTTTCGTTAATTCGGTAAGACATTCCCACTCTCTGTCCAGCTCATAAGTATTTGTAGCAGTAAAAATGATCACATTGCAACATTTTATCTACAAAAATGGAAAATGATCAAAGATTTTCGTTCATCTCCTCAAACTGCAAAACCGTATAGAATTACGCTGATGAATCATAAACGATTCGATGAACCGAAAAGCTTTCTAAGTAGTTTGTCTCGAAATACTCACCAATGGAACCGAAAGCTTCTCATAATGTAATAGTTCAGTGATTCCTTCAGGCAATTGAGCCATCTGACAACAAGGTGAGACTCATTTCGGGTCCAAAATAAATAAATAAATAAAGAAATAAATAAAAATTCGTTCCGAATTTTCGTTCTAATTTTCACCTTTATTTGGGTGTAATATACATCATCTGTGAACGAAAAACTAAAAGAGAAAGGCGCATCGGATTCAGAAAAAATCCAAGATGACCTATCATTATCATTATCATTATCATTATCATTATCATTATCATTATCATTATCATTATCATTATCATTATCATTATCATTATCATTATCATTATCATTATCATTATCATTATCATTATCATTATCATTATCATTATCATTAATCTCGAGACTGAACTGACCTCATTTCTGTCACCTGTGCAATGCTCGCCGATAAGATGCCTAAGATATTCCTCAAACTCTTCATCGGGTGCCTGAATTAGTGAGATTAAAAAGTAAAAGATAACATCAAAATCCTACAAAATCACCCGACCCGTCTTGAATTGTTTAACTTTAACATCAAAATTTTAAGTTTGATTGATTCAGATTTACCACAACACGAAAAGGGTATATTTGCAAATGTCTTACGTAAAAACTACATTTCGTAATTTGTTAAAACTATTCATAAAATCATACCAGACGAACCCCGAATGCCTTAGCAACGCCAGCCAACGTAACATCTGAATGAAATGGACCGACGGCTCCATATATAAATACCTCCAAAACATCGCACGTAATAAATCCATAAGGTAATATCTACCACGAAAAAACCTCTTTTTCATTCATTTTTATTTACCCAAAGGACTTACCATATCATTCGTAGACGTTTGGCGTTCAACTTCCTCGGCTACAGAATCTATCTGATTCAAGAAAGTAGTAAAACATAAATTAACAGATAACAGTAAAAAAAAAACATACTAAGAGGTGCGATCGATACGAGAAAAACATGATTTCTTTGATTAAATACAGAAATTATCTGATTCAAGAAAGTAGTAAAACATATATTAACAGATAATAGTAAAAAAAACATACTAATCGGTGCGATCGATGCGAGAAAAACATGATTTCTTTGATTAAATACAGAATCTATCTGATTCAAGAAAGTAGTAAAACATATATTAACAGATAATAGTAAAAAAAAACATACTAATCGGTGCAATCGATACGAGAAAAACATGATTTCTTTGATTAAATTCTCCATGTATTAATAAATTTTTACAAAAATTACTTTGAGAATAAAAGAGGATGAATAAATATTAGGTAACTCACATTATTCCGAAGAACAACAATTTGTTGAACAGACCAACCAAAAGAATTAAGCTTTTTACACAAAGATAGTCCCAAATGATCCTCAACAGTGCCAGATCTGAGCTATGGAACAGATAAAAGAGTCGAAAGAACTTCATTGCATCCATTAAAAACAAAAAAAAATCAAGTAATTAAGAAGAAAAAGGCAAGAACCCGTAAAAAGATGATGTTGACTTACAGAATCTCATCACCAACAGCGATAACAGCGGCTGATAACACCTTATGTTCATGTGATTCATTATCTAAATCATTACCAGTTGACGGGAAATTCTCACGACCCGAAGAAACTTTCTTGATTCTTCCCGCCCTCTCTAATCTCCCATCCGAAAGCTGATACGCAGGTTTAAACTTATCTTTACTATTCGAATCGTTAACACGTAATAACGCATTAGGAACAGTATCATGAACGCTCCCAATTGACGTGTATCTGTACAATTACAAATGTATACAACATGAGTTAAATGAATGCGAGGCAAAAAAAAAAAAAAAAAAAACTCGTGAGAACGGAATCAGACTATTACCCTTCATCGTAAAGGCTGCAGTACTTGACCTTGCAAGTTAAGATAAATGCCCAGACATCTCTGCCATGGAAACTTGCTAAATCAGGAAAGAAAAATGGCAAAACCAGAACCCAAACTTCGAATGAACCTAATAGAAAACGTCGACCGATTTCAATATAATAAAGATCGAGGAGATAAAGAGACCTATATGACCAATCCAAAATAGGATTCACCCTCATGAAAGGAGGCCATCCAGGGGAACTTGGGGAGAATTGCTCCTGGCCAACCTGAGAAATTAGTGAATAAATTAATAACAAAAGGGTCAAATTTGTATTAAGTAAACAAAATATATCAATGTACAGTTTTGAAATTGAATTATTATGGATTATAAAATTAATAACAAAAGGGTCAAATTTGTATTAACTAAACAAAATATATCAATGTACAGTTTTGAAATTGAAGTATTATGGCTTATAAAATTAATAACAAAAGGGTCAAATTTGTATTAACTAAACAAAATATATCAATGTAAAGTTTTGAAATTGAATTATTATGGCTTATAAAATTAATAAACAAAGGGTCAAATTTGTATCAACTAAACAAAATATATTGAAATGGGTTATTGAGAAATGGCATAAAAATAGAAGATACCGCAGTAGGATCACCAATTCGAACACCGAGAAAAATAGCTCGGATAGGGTTAGCCTTTAACAATGCCTCCAATCCTGATTTGAAATCTTGACGAATAATATCCAGTTGTAGATTATAACTGTTATAAATCTGAAGATAATTAGCAAAAAATAACACTCTAATATTCCTCGAACCCAAATACAATTTGATGATCATAAGTCCCTTACGTTTGAGCCGTATCATAAGTAAATCCATTAATTTCAGGAAATGCAGAAGGACTCTCAAAGTATATGGTTCGGATTGGAAAAAATGAGAGACCTCCATTAGAACAACTTTGCTCTTTCTTATGTAAGAAATATCCAGCCCTAAGAAGGTGCAGCAATACCTAAAAATCACAATTAGAGTCATTATCATATATAGTCAACATTATAGTTTTAGAATGAAATCAAATATATCTAAGCTTACAGTTGAATCTTTCCCTCCATTGAAACTAAAAGCAACCTCTTCGATACTGCAAAAAGACGATAAAATTCATTACTTTCGATACCTTAAAACACTTGGCAAGAAAAGGGCTTAAAGAAAAAGGGTTGAATGATCATCATAACAACTTTCCCATTGTTATAAATCAAGAAAGTGAAACAAAAATCTCAACTATTCTTCCATCATAAACTCGAATCTTCGATGTTCTTCGAAAAAGGAGAAATTACTGATACACAAATGTGACAAAGCAATACCAAAGCCTTAAAATTTTCCATAAGATGAAAAGGAAAATCATTGAAAAGGTCATACAGAACAGACAATATTCATCCCAAGAAGGCATTGCGTCCAAACTCATATAGATAGATGCTAATTAACAACATAATGTCTCATGATTGTTGTCCTAACGTAAATTTAACTACTAATAATTCAACCTATGTAAAGTTTTATCTTGAAATTATATGTTTTAATTAAATCCATCAAAGCTTTAAAACATTCAAAATCTGAAAGCATTCCAAGAGTGTAGTCACAGAAAGCGTGCGGATAAAAGCAAGAAATTCTGTTTCATCAAGATTTTCCGACCAGATTCCTTCCGACCAGAGGAAAACACGATGTAAGAACAAAATTCAAAGAAAAGGATTCGACAGATCGAGAATCTATGATTAAGAATTGGGAATAAATAAAAGAAGAACTCACGAGTAAAGAGCCAGTGCTCTTTTAATGACATAGATAGCGTTGTTGTACTTCGTCTTCAATCTCTTATCGCCACTTTCTTCGATCGCTTTGTCGATCTCCATTTTCTTTCCCTGAGATAAATGAAATCGAAATTTCGAAAAAAACCCAGAAAAACCCACAACGCCATTGCTACAGATTTACAAATTCTTGATGAATCCGGGACTAAAACTCTTACCTTCACCGGACGAGCTCGGAATCAGTACGGAACTTATAAGGCTATTGCCGGCGAAGAAGAGGAAGGGACGGAGAGTTTCGTTGGGACAAGTCTCCTTCGTGACTAATGAATTTTGGGTTTTTCTAAAGTTTCAGTTTTTTATTGCCACAACCATTTTATCTAAAACCAACCAAAATACTGAAAATGAAAATTAAGAAAATATACACACAAAAAAAAAAACACACACAGAGAGAGAGAGAGAGACAAATTCTTTCTTTTCAGGAAAAAACAATGGAATCTTAATATTTTATTTTTTAAACAGTTTTTTTTATATATTTTTTCAAAAAATATAAATTTAATTTTATTTATAATTTAATGAGAGATTTTGTTTGGAGCTATATTACCATTTTTTAAGAAAAATATATGTATCTTACCTATCTATATACATCGAATCTTCTTTTTGTTAGTCAGAGAATTAAAAAGAACAAAAAAAGGTTGTATATTAATAAGTAAAGAAAATCCCATTTTTTTTCTTTCTAAAAAAATACAAAAAAAATCAATAGAAAAATATTAAAATATTATGATTCTTCAATCTATAAAGTAGAAATCTATAATTTGAGAGTTGTAAATAGTGAAGTTCTATTCAAGAATTATAACCTTTTAATTACACATGTTAACAAAATAAAATGTTTTTTTAATCAAAAGACATTTATAAGAGGTGAGAAATTTTGACATATTTATCTTCTTGTTTTATGTAAAAGTTGGCATAGAATTATATAAGTCTTATAAGTTTTAGACGACTTGCTATTTGATGTCTAAAAAAGTAAATATCATTTTATGGAAAAAAAAGCATAATAAATAAATTTATAAAGAGAAGAATATTCAGAGATATCTTTTCTCATAGTGCTCCTCCATCATGCCTCGGAGGGCGTACCTGTCTGTCGCTATACAAAATCGCAATCGCAATAGCCAAACGCAATCATTCAACGCCTATTACCCACGTTCAGTTTGCATACCTCCAAACATTCCTAAATTGCTATTTAAAAAAAAACTTTTAAATTTGTATATTTATTACAAAAAACTATAGATCTAGATATATTTGTTCAACACTTTCTTAACTTTCATTTTTTTTAAAATGACCCTAATATCATATTAAATTAACGTGATAATTAACTCAAAAAACTTGAAAACTTGTTTATATATAAAAAAATTAGAGTTATATTTTTTTTATCAATAATACGAATATAAGTTTTTTGACAAAATAAAGAATTTCCAGACTTTTTTCTCTTATAAAAGTCCCATTTGATCACTTAAAACCAATTTATAAACTTTGAAAACAATAAAAATTAGGCCATGATGTTGAAATGTTCTGTATACCTAAATAGGCTCTAAATGCAAAAATAATTTCAGAGAAATGGAAAACAATAGAATTACAAAAAAAAAAAAAACTAGAGTCAACTATGGGTTTATAGTTTCAGGACAAAGAGAAACAAAAATTGATGCTTTGTCTCAAAAGGAAGAGTATAACAATATACCTAAGTTATGTTAATGGTATGGCAATGAAATCTGAAAACTTGTAGAAGACAACTTGGTGAATCGATAATTCAAAAAGACCGAAAATATCAAACAATACCAGCTTTATTTACCAATCAATCTTTCGAGTACATTTGTCTTTCTTTACAATGCACTAAAGATTTCCGCAGATAACTCCCCCTGAGTTAGATGTAAATAAACGCTAATTGTTTCTCTCTGTTTTTCACTGTATCGCTCTAAGTACACTTAAAACTCTGTGAACTGCATTCACTCTGTTTTAAGTACTTCTTCGATACTCGTCCAGATTCGTTGACCTTGTTTTTTATTTCCAGGTCAATTTATCTGCCTTGCTCACGGCTCAGCAACCACTCCCGGTTTTTCCGCCTCACCGTCATGCTGAACTCCCTTCAGCTTTTGAATCCGCTCGATTCACTTTGACTCCCCCTTAATTCGAATTCTCTTGATCCTCTTTTTACTCCTTATTCTTCTCTTTGAATCTTTCACCTCCTTAAAATGCTCAACAACCTGATTTTGAAAAGATCTCACATGTTCCTAAAATATTGCATTAACAATTGCATAACAACAATTATTACATATATCATATATGTAACATTTAGGAATGTAGAAAAAATTAATGGTGAATAGGAGATCTATATTTGTATGCTTACGTGAAGTGGTTGGTAGACCATTGAGAATTTCTCTGTACATAATTTTTGATATGACTATGTCTCCTGTGTGACGTTCGCTCGGGGCCAAAATTCTTAAACCAGTGGCTGAAGTCACTCTTGATAGGGCAACATAGAGTTGATCGTGACTGAGAAGAGGTTTTGGCAGATATAATCAAATTTGGTTCAAACTCTATCATTAGCTCTTGTTTATGGTCATTGCATAACATAATCTGACTGGAAATTGCCTCCTTTGCAATGTAATGGGAGTCCTGAATTAGTTTGTGATAAAATGATCTCGGTATAAGGACTCAGGTGCCGAAATTTGTTCCAGTAATGATCTCTGCTTCTACTCTTGTTTCTAAATGTGTGACAATTAATCTTGTTCCATTGCAGAGGCCCTCCTTTATGTTTAAATTTTTTAGCATCATTATTGGAGCACCAATTTTTAAAGAAAGCTTATGTTTTGGCAGATAGGGAATTCAAGAGAGTTTAAGTATTCCACTTGGTAGAATGAATGCCAATCAGTAGTAGGAGCACTATCAATGTCGATTGTATCTGAACTCAAGTACTCAATCATTTTATCAGGACTTCTGGCTAATATCAATTCATTAGTTTCATCAACATCATCATTTCATAGAGTAAGAATTGCCTTTTCTTTGAGATATTCATGGTTCTTGAAGAGTTCACTAAAGTGTGGATATATTGCATCCACAATTGTAGATAACGGATCAATTTGCTTTTCTAGCATCAACTCCTTTACAATGATGATTTATCGACCTAAGAATACTTGTATGATGATACATTCATTTTATGTGTTGTACCGTTTCCAACATCTAATAACCATTTGTTTTAAAGTATATAAACAACATGATTCTTAGAGGTGGGAACGACAGACTCCTCGAATAACAGGTAAAATTTGGTGGAAATCACTTCATAGGAGGATGATTTTACCTCCAAATTATTTCTATGCAGCTTCTTCATCATGCATAAACATTAAGTCTTTTAAAGTTTGATCCAATGATTCAAATGTGTGTCGGTGTGTCATTGAAGCTTCATCCCATATGATAAGATTTGCTTTGATCAATAATTCTGCTAGCATAGATCATATTTTATATCACATGTGGATCCTGCATGAATGTTTAATGGAATTTTGAACCAAGAATGCGTTGTTCTCCCACTGGGAAGAAGTAGTGTTGCTATACATGATGAGGAAACGAGTATAACTACTATGCATTCCGACGTCATCTTTGAAATTATGGTCCTGTATAAATATGTTTTACCCGTTCCTCCTGGACCATAAACAAAGAAAAGCTTCCTTTTTTGTTCCACTAAATCTAAACAGCTGCATAAATTTCCACATGTTCTTTGTTTATGGTTGCGAATAATTTCATGTGCTTGATCCGTTCGATTTTCTCATTAAATTGTAACTCTTATCTAAGCAAAGTATTATTGATCTCATTTAAGATGCCTTTGTCTGGTCTTGACATATCTGCATAGTCAATCAATGACTTTTCGTTTTCCCCAAGTAGTTTTTCAATCTCTATTAGAGTATATTGTTCACTTTCTTTATTCGACAACTGTAGACCATTGAATCTAAATTCTCTCTGTTTTTTCATTGAGATATCATCTCCAAGGAATTTTCAGCAATGTTTCCACAATTCATATGGTTTTCTCACTTCATAATATAATAATAGTGTTATAAAAAGGCGATGTAATTGTGAAGGCATTACCCATTTAGATGTCTCATTCATATCTTGGCGCTATTCATTGTCACCATCAAGTAACCCTCTTGTTATACACACATCTTTAAAATTGGTATACTTGACATTATCAATCGTTTATTATGTCATCATAACTGGTTAGGCCTCTAACAACATTCATCAACATCCTCAGATAGTACAATTCTCCACTTGCTGGATGAATATTTACGATTCTTTCAAGTATTAAACCTTGTTTTCGTATAGACCAAACATTATACATGTTGTTCCATACAAAATTTGTTGGAAACTCAACATATGGTAATTCACGCGCTTCTTTGAATTTTGTATTCGCATTCATCCATTCTGTAAACATTGTCTTTTCTGATACTGGATTAGTAAGTACTCTTTCAAGATCTGTCGAATCTTCAAACATTAAAGCTTGTTCATTTGGTAAATGCAATGATAACCTCATAACTGGAGTTTTTTATTGATTTATTGGAAATGAAAATATCCTCCAAACAGCTTCGCATGAAGATAGGTACCGACATTCTAGATAGTAAGACATTTCCTTAGCTTCTATGATTGATGTGTTCTCCTTACTTGTTGAACTATCACTGTTAATCCCTCTCTCAATAAGTAGCAATACTTTTTCCACTCCTTTTGTTATGTAGTCAAACAAATATTTGATTGCACTGGATTTACTGCACCACTAAACATTTATTTGTCCTTTGTACTTATTCATAATTTTTAAATTATGAGGAACAACAAAACGATTGTCCAATCTGGTATCACCCTTAACTGCATACTTGGAATCATTGTTTCTACATCTTTACATCACATACCAAAAATCATGAACACTTGTATATTCAACGTAAGGCCGTGAATAATTTTTGGTGTATACTCCATTTTCCATGCATGGTGAACCTGGTCTATCTAAACCACAAGGCCCATGCATCATATGACATTCAACCAAACTGAACCCTTGACTGTCAATTTCTTTATCTGGCAATTCTGCTTGTATGAATGCATAAACGAATTCAATAATAGGATTTTTGTATGTCGGTTGTAACCATATAAGAATATGTGCATGAGGAAGTCCTCGCTTTTGGAATTCAGTTGTGTGTATAACTAAAAGATTGAAAGATTTTGGGTGAACACCAAATTTGATGTGTATATGGTTATCATTAATTACTAAAGTGTTTAAAGATTGCTCACGGCTCAGCAACCACTCCCGGTTTTTCCGCCGCACCGTCATGCTGAACTTCCTTCAGCTTTTGAATCCGCTCGATTCACTTTGACTCCCCCTTAATTCGAATTCTCTTGATCCTCTTTTTACTCCTTTTTATTCTCCTTATTCTTCTCTTTGATCCCTTTTATTCTCCTTGATTTGCTCTTTGAATCTTTCCTTAATTTGAATTCTCTTGATCCTCTTTTTACTCCTTATTCTTCTCTTTGAATCTTTCACCTCCTTAAAATGCTCAACAACCTGATTTTGAAAAGATCTCACATGTTCCTAAAATATTGCATTAACAAAATCCAACTTCAAATCTCACTGATTCTATTTAAAGATATCAATCTTCATTAACGAATACCCGACATTATTGCTTCATATGATAAGCAACACTTCTATGGAACTGAAGACCAACCGAATCCTAGAAAAAATTTAACCAAAAAGTGTCAAATATGAGCTTGGGCCTAACTAATCCAAAAACTAGCTCAAGAGTTTAGGGTTATCCAGTAAAATATATACGAGTCCCAAGGTTCATATCCTAACCGATGTGGGACAACTTATCATAACCGATATGGGACGAACCAGGCTTTGATACCATCTAAAATATGGGTCGGGCCTAACTAATCTCAAAAACTATATAAAAAATTTAGGTTTGCCCAGTAACATATATATATATATATTAACCTAAATATATGTCCAGCTGATGTGAGACAACTTATCGTAACAAAAGGGGATATCCACTAAACTAACTTAGTTCAAGTAGAACTTCAAGACAATATAACCATAGAAGATAGATATATAAATTACAAAAATTAAGGGTAACTCACAAAGGTTCACAAAGATGTTTTGCAAGAGAATGAGACAAACATTTACCTAGGGGTGTCAAACGGGCCGGCCCGGCCCGGATCCGTTGCGGCCCGGTTCATTCGGGTTCGGGCCCGGCCCGACCCGTTTTAAACGGGCCGAAAATCTTAGGCCTGCGGCCCGGCCCGACGGGCTTCGGGCAGCCCACGGGACCACGGGCCCACGGGGAAGCGACGAAGCTCGGGGGGACGACGACGCTCGGGGGGACGATGACGCTCGGGGGAGGTGACGAAGCTCGGGGGGACGACGACGCTCGGAGGGACGACAACGCTTGGGGGGGACGACGACGCCCGGGGCTGTCAATTTTACAGCCCGAGCCCGCGTATTTCGGGCGGACTTCGGGTGGGCCCGCGGGCTCGGGCTGTTTTTTACACCCCTACATTTACCTAAGAATATAAATTGATATGACTTTACCTATAACATGCCATTTTAAGCCATGTATAACATTCAAGATATCTACATTGATACCCTCTGACAACACTTTTCTTACTCCCAGAATATTTGGAAATGAATTCAATGATGCAGTGGCAAAATCAGAGCCAATGCAACATTAACTTAACCTAAACTTCATTCCGACACTTTCGAATTCATATATCTTACAATCGTTGAGAGGATACCCTAAACCTACAAATCATAAACGGGAAAAAATTATGGAATGAGAGGCAAATGTAATAATATCAACATTGACCCAGAAAAGCAAAATCAATGGATAATAAGAGATTGAAATTGGGTATAGCTGAAATCGATAAGAAGAAAGGAATTGAAAGCAAAATCAAGAAAAACAATGGAATTGAAAGGAAACGTGTGTAAAGGGGGGCATCACTCAGTTTGTCAGAAGATCGCTAATGAAAAGAAATTCTACACATTCGTTATATAACTTTATGTAAGATCGGAGCTGACTTATTAATACCGACCTTAGCTCAGTTGGTAGAGCGGAGGACTGTAGTGGTTGCAGCTTAATCCTTAGGTCGCTGGTTCGAATCCGGCAGGTCGGAATTGACTTTTTGTTTTTTAGGATTGTTCGTCTGGTCTGTTCAGGCCGAATTTTGAACGGATTGAAATTTTAATTCTGGTACCATATTGTGTTATTTTGAGTTACTTTTTATCGTACATCATTGATTCCGAATTTTTTTTACAAGGCAATCAAATCGAAAATTTTGCATTGTAAATTTTTTTAATTGTATTAACCACGTCAAAATCTATCATTTTTCTTTTTGTTATTTGAATTTTAGCTATTTATTTAAATTATTTAGAAATTTCTAAATAATCTATTATATAAAACAATTTCAACATGCGGATCAATCCATATAATCCACGAGTTATGATGATGGGTTATTTGGTTTAAAAAATTACGGTCAATATAGAATATAGGTTGGACTGGACTAACTTACAAATAACTCAGTTCATTATGAGACGGACTCTGTCAATCCACTTACCACATCTAATCTTACATATTCCCTTTGGCCAAGATTTTTTTAGTATGGATGTTCTCCATAGAAACACCAACAACATCAAATGTGAAATGACATAGATATTAAGTAGTAAATTGAGAAACTAACAACAAATTTTTAGCAATGTTGGGAACTACTAACACATCAGGTAAGATGATATTACCCGTTGCAGTAAGTAAAATAGCAGAGCCAACATGAGATATTTGTAGAATATTATCATCCTAACCATAATACTTTCAGATCCATTAGAAGGAGCTACAAAATTCTAATTCAGAGTAGACTTTGTGCCATGATTATCTGAAATGTGTAACGTTGCAAGAGCTTGAGGAATTTCATTGCTTTGAAAAGCATTATCAAATCTATGCCAATATTTTAAGACTGCATGACTAATTTTCCACCTATATGACACTGTGATTTATTCCGATTTGCTCCTGGTTGAGCTAAACCACCATAAGTATGTTGCAAATTCTGAGAGTTGGACATGTTATTATGAGAGTAAGTTTAAGGTGCAAAACCCCTACCTCTTGATGTGAAACCAGAACCACGTCCTTTATAGTTGATATACCTTCCTCCTTTGTGATATGAAGGTCCACCTTTGCGATATCCTAAATATTTCTTTCAACAGAAAAGGCTAGATGAGGAGAGATGTCAGATGATTGAGAAATGTGATAAACAAATTGTTCAACTGTGAAACAATATCATAAAATGAACGAAAATGAGGTTCATAGGTGTCTGGATTACAATCTTGAAGGCATCATACTCCGTTGCTATAGATTTTTAATTGAAATGGGTACTACATGTATACGGAGCGCAAGAAGGTACAGTACGTCGTGGCTCAACTCACGGACGGTGCACTCACTTGGTGGGATCGAGAGGTAAGCACTCGATGACGTACAAGACATTAACAAGTCTCAACGTGGGAAGAAATGAAAGCCCTCATGCATAAAAGGTATGTACTCCCACACTTACATCGAGAATTGCAACGAAGATATTGAAAGTTAAACTAAGAAAGTAAAACTGTCGAAGAATACTTCTATGAATTTTAGCATCATTTCAATAGGCTAAAAATTGACAGAGATAAAGAAACTGTGGTGGCTTAACTTCTAGATGAATTAAATGAATGAACCACTAGAAAGGTAAAGAGACAACAATACCATGATTTGCAACCCTTTTCTTACTCCCAGAATATTTGGAAATGAATTCAATGATGCAGTGGCAAAATCAGAGGCAATGCAACATTAACAAAGGTACATTAAGGGCTCAAAATTGAGCTCACGAATTCGATCATTAAAGGTGGATCATAAAATAAATGGAACAAACGAAATTCACTTTAGGGGCAAAAATCATCGAGGAACACTGAAAGAGAAATGAAAAAAAAAAACAAGAACTTGATACTTTGTAGGCAAAAACAACGCGACCCTAAACTTCATTCCGACACTTTCCAATTCATATATCTTACAATCGTTGAGAGGATACCCTAAACCTACAAATCATAAACGGGAAAAAATTTGTGGAATGAGAGGCAAATGTAATAATATCAACATTGACCCAGAAAAGCAAAATCAATGGATAATAAGAGATTGAAATTGGGTATAGCTGAAATCGATAAGAAGAAAGGAATTGAAAGCAAAATCAAGAAAAACAATGGAATTAAAAGGAAACGTGTGTAAAGGGGGGCATCACTCAGTTTGTCTACACATTCGTTATATAACTTTATGTAAGATTTGAGCTGACTTATTAATACCGACCTTAGCTCAGTTGGTAGAGCGGAGGACTGTAGTGGTTGCAGCTTAATCCTTAGGTCGCTGGTTCGAATCCGGCAGGTCGGAATTGCCTTTTTGTTTTTTAGGATTGTCCGTCCGGTCTGTTGAATTTTGAACGGATTAAAATTTTAATTCTGGTACCATATTGTGTTACTTTTTATCGTACATCATTGATTTCGAAAAATTTTTTTTACAAGGCAATCAAATTGAAAATTTTGCATTGTAAAATTTTTTAATTGTATTAGCCACGTCCAAAATCTATTATTTTTTTAGAAAAACAGTATATCCCTTCGAAAATATTGATGTAGTCCTATTCCCCTTTGATTTTGATCATCATTCTATTTCATTCTCGGTTTTAGTTTTCATCCTCTTCTTCCCTCAACTATAAAAAATCTTACTAAAATACCATCCGTTATATATAGGTTAATTATCTGTTAATTGATCTGATTTTGACCTAAATAATTTGACCCAATTTTTACTTTAATTTTGACCGAATTCTATCCAATTTTAACCTAAATGTGTACTTAATTTTAACCTGAATTTTTACTTAATTTTAACGTGAATTTTAACAATAAATTAAGTTAATTATTCAATTTAATCGATTTACCTTATTTAATTGATTTCGAGTAAAATTGAGTACGTTTTTTACTTAAAATCAATTAAACGGTCCGATTAACTCGATTTGACTCGATTTTGATATATTAACAAATCTGTATTCAATTTTGATTCAAAATTAATTAAATCGAATAAGTACTTAATTTATGTGTGTAGTAAGATCACATTTGATTTACTAAAATATAACATTTAAAATTAAATTGGGTTAAAATTAAGTAAAAGTTCGGGTTAAAATCGGGTCAAAACTAGATCGGTTTCGGGTTAAAATTGAGATACAATTGGGGTTAAAACCGAGTAAAAAAATAGACCCGAATCCAACCCAAATTTGACACAATTGTAACCTAAATTTGACCCAAATTATAACCTCAATTTTTACTCAATTTAACATGAACTTTTACTTATTTTGACTCAAAATTTACTTAATTTTAACTCGAATATCAACAATAAATCAAGTTAATTATTCAATTTAATTGATTTTGAGTCAAAGTTGAATACGATTTTGTTAATTATATAAAAATTAGATCAAATCGAGTTAATCGATTTGCCCCGATTTTGACCCGAATCCGATCCAATTTTGACTCAATTTTAACCCAAACTTATACTTAATTTTGACCCGATTTAATTTTAAATGTTACATTTAAGCAAATTAGATGTGAATTTACTACACACATAAACAATAATATTAATTTTTCGATAATTTCATCAAAATCAAGTTACTTATTCGATTTAATTAATTTTGAATCATAAGTGAATACGATTTTGTTAATTGTATGAAAATCGGATCACATCGGTTAAAATTTGACCGTTTAATTGATTTCAAGTAAAATTGCGTACTCAATTTTACTCGAAATCAATTAAATCAAGTAAATCTATTAAATTGAATAATTCACTTGATTTATTGTTAAAATTCGGGTTAAAATTAAGTAAAAATTTGGGTCAAAATTTAATACAAATTCGGGTTAAAATCGAGTTAAATTTGAGTCAAAATTAGATCAAAATTGAATAAAATTCGGGTCAAAATTAAAGTCAAAATTTGGTCAAAATCGGGTCGGATATGAATAATTAACGGAGGGAATTTTAGAAAGGTTTTTTTATAGTTGAGGGAGGAATCAGATGAAATCTAAAAATCTAGAAGTAATCTGATGAAGGTCAAAATTTAGGGGAAAATAGGAGTAAAATAGTATTTTCGATAGGAGAATAGGTTGTTTTTTTATTTTTTATTGTTATTTGAATTTTAGCTATTTATTTAGATTATTTAGAAAATTTTGGATATTTTTATAAATTATTTATTATACAAAACAATTTAACTTGTGGGTCATCCCATATAATCCGCGAGTTATGGTGGATTATCTGGTTTGAAAAATAAGAGTTCATATAGAATATGGGTTGGACTAGACTAACTTAAAAGTAACTCAGTCTATTATGAGACGGACTCTATCAGTCCACTTAACACCCCTAATCTTTCATATTCCCTCTGGTCAAATTTTTTTTAGTATGGATGTTCTCTATAGAAACACCAACAACATCAAATGTAAAATAGCATGGATATTAAGTAGTAAATTGAGAAACTAAACAACAAATTTTTAGTAATGTTGGGAACTACTAACACACCGGGTAAGATGATATTACATTTTGCAGTAAGTAAAATAGTAGAGCCAACATGAGATATTTGTAGAATAATTTTATTCTAACCATAATACTCTCAGATCCATTCACTACAAAAATATTAATAATTCCAGACTGACAAATCCATCCCTTAACCTGTTTAGGGACGGATTAGGGACGCCCAGAATCCGTCCGCAAATGCGCGTCGCGAAAACATATCCGTCCGCAATCCGTCCACAAATACAAACGAAAAAATTAGTCTGCAAACCGCCCGTAATTTGGGACTACAATGCCGTCCGGAAATCGATGCGAAACCTGACCAGTTTAAAGACGAAAAACACTTTCGGGTTTTGGGACGGGTCACGACCCGTCCGCAAATTTTATGGACGGGATGCGATCCGTCTAAAAAATCATACAGTTATCTTGGCAAACATGAATCTTTTGATATAGCAATAAACCCAATGATCTCATCATCTTCTTTGTTTCATAATATGACTCGACTGCATTATTATCTTCGGAAAAATAATCTCTTACTAATTGCGATATAGAATCCATGCAATTCTCAGAAAGATTATTTTCAGTCTTCAAATTCATCAACCATGTAGATAAAGACAACCGTGAAAGATCACTTCTACAACCATCATAAAGTGGATGCCTAGAACATTCTAACATTTCAAAAAAAACATTTTGCTTTTCATTCGGATCTTCTTTAATATTTTCATCTTTGTTTCTTTCAACGAATGCATTCTGCACCATTTCTACATAAGGGTTCATTTCTACATCTTGAAAAGTCTCAGACACTTCATGATGTACCATTTCTACATAAGGGTTCATTCTTAATGATTTCGTCAGCAAATTGCGAACGCCCGTGAAAGTGGTCCCGAATCCGTCCGCAATTACGGACGACTTAGGGACTACTATGCGGTCTGCAAATTTGCGGACAGATTAAGGACGAATTTATTTTTTCGTCCTTAAGACGTCCTTAATTTGTCCTGAATTTAGGGACAACTCTTTCAATCCGCAAAATCCGTCCAAAAATGTTATTTTTCTTGTAGTGATTATAAGGAGCTGCAAAAGTCTAATTCGGAGTAGAATTTGTAACATGATAAGAGGCACCAAAGTCAGGATACCACTTTGTGCCATGATTATCTGAAATGTGTAATGTTGCAAGAGCTTGAGGAATTTCATTGCTTTGACAAGCGTTATCAAATCTATGCCAATATTTTAAGACTGCATGACCAAATTTTCCACATATCTGACACTATGATTTATTCCGATTTGCTCTTGGTTGAGCTAAACCACCATAAGTAAGTTGAAAATGTTGAGAGTTGGACATGTTATTATGAAAGTAAGTTTAAGGAGTAAAATCCCTACCTCTTAATGTGAAACCAGAACCACGTCCTCTATAGTTGATATACATTCATCCTCTATGATACGAAGGTCCACCTATGCCATATCCTAAAGATTTCTTTCAATAGAAAAGGCTAGATGAGGAGTGATGTCAGCTGATTGAGAAATGATGATAAACAAATTGTTATGCTGTGAAATAATATCATCAAATGAAGGAAAATGAGGTTCCATAGGTGTTTGGATTACAGTCTTGAATGAATCATACTCCCTTGTTATAATTGAAATGGGTGCTACATGTATACGGAGCACAAGAAGGTATAATACGCCGTGGTTCAACTCATGGACGATGCACTCACTTGGTGGGATAGAGAGGTAAGCACTCGACGACATACAAGACTTGAACAACTATCAACGTGGGAAGAAATGAAAGCCATCATTCGTTAAGGTACGTACTCCTACACTTACATCAGGAATTATAACGAATATATTGAAAGTTAAACTAAGGAAGTAAGACTGTCGAAGAATAATTTGATGAATTTTAGCATCTTTTCAATAGGCTAAAAATTGACAAAGATGAAGAAACTGTAATGACTCAATTTCTAGATGGATTAAATGAACGAATCACTAGAAAGGTACAGAGACAACAATACCATGATTTGCAAATTATATTGCATTTGTCGATTCAAATTGAGAAACAGATCAATAGAAAGCAAGTGACAAGTCGAATAAGGACACGACCCACATGGTCGACTGGATAAAAAAGACCGCTCTAAGGGTAAAGCTCCAGAGACATCTAGGAATGTCAAAAGAGAAGGTAACAATCTAATTCTTTGAAACCAATTCGTACTCGTGAATTTGTATGTTTAAAGTGTAAGGGCATATATGACATATAGCGCTAGTGTGCCCTAATACTTAAAGGTTATAAATGAGACGCCTTTTAGGAGATGGATTTCTTGTGATGTACTTGCTAGACTGGCTTTTTTTCGCAATGGTGAATTTCCATGGCTTCTATTGTCTTGAGAAATGAGACATTATGTATGGGTTCTCGAATGCGTGATATAGATTATATGAACATTGTTGTCCCTAAGCATAGTGATATGTGTTCTTGAGTTGGATATCTCATGAAATGGGTCTAAGTTATTTTTGTGTTGGCTTGATTATGATGTTTGTTGTCATTTGGTCTTGAAACCTTATACTTTTGTTTAAAGTTGGACTTATGTGGGGTTCTAGATGAAGCATTAGTTATCTATGTGTTGTCTTCATATTGATGTGTGTTATGACAAGTTCTTTACCCTTAGCTCGTTTTGTACACTGTCTTCATGTAGACATCACCCTTCGAAGGTATCATGTTAAATTCAGGAAGTAAGAAGAATCCACTGTTAAGGTTTCTTCATCTTCTTTAACCAAAAAAATCTGGTGATTTCTCAAAGAGAAGGGTTTTGAGAGCTTTTTCCACATTTAGTTTGCTTATCATATCATATTGGGCATCGCTTTTTTCATGTGTATCTAACTTGGTCCTTATGAGTCCTCTTTATTTGGTATTGTTTAATCTTGTAGCGATCGACGACATTATGCATGGTGTACTTCTCGTTCTTTCAGATGAGAAAAGTCACTTTTTCTTATGGTCCAAACCAAAGGGTCTCAAAATACAAATGGATAGAAAAGTCTTATTTGATAGTCTATTAGATTTTGATGTGTTTTTTAATGATTAAGACATTAATTATATTTGGTTTTACTTATGAGATATTGTAGAAATTAAGATTTGCAGAAAATTGTAGAAATCATTAATGGATGAAGCATTAAATTTGTTGATTGACATAAATCTCATGAGATATTGTTTATAAGAAAAAAGTTTGAAACCAGAGCAAGGACTACGGTTTATGCATCAACTGATGTATGAGAGTGATGAACAATGTCTTTAGTTTTTACGCATCAGAAAATATGTGTTTCATAGACTTTTGAGAAAACTAAAGGAGCTTGGACTCCAAGAATTTTATAAAGTGAGTGTTGAGATGGCTTTCGTGATGGCTTTCAAGATATTCAGACATAACATATCGCAGAAAGTCATAGCAACGAATTTTTCAGGTTCCTTAGTGGACCGTGACAAATAAGTTTGATGAAATACTTACTACACTATGTCGCCAACATGCAGATAATATTTCATGGAAGCGAGAAGATTTTGTTGAGATATCTCCAATGATTCGACACAATAAAAGATATTTTCCATATTTAAGAGATTGTATTGGAGCATTGGATGGAACTCATATTCATGTACTCGCTAGTAGAAAAGACAATATCATATATAGGAATCATAAAGAATATACATCATTGAACATCTTATAGTTTGTGATTTTAATATGCGATTTATTGACACACGTATTGGAGTTACAAGACATGCACATGACACGAATGTACTAACAGAATGTGCATAACATGATGAGTTCTTTCATTTTCCAGATTCGGGGTAATATGTTTTAGTGGATTCCAGCTACCCTAATCGAAAGGGTTTTATGGCTCCTTAGCAAGGTGAATCATACCATTCTAAACAATTTTTTGGAAGTCGACCAAAGACTATGCATGAGATATTTAATAAGATACATTCTTCATTACGTTCAGTGATCGATAAAACATTTGGAGTTTGGAAAGGTAAACGAAAAATTTTGAAAGGTCCACGTCGTTATAGTATAAAGATACAAGACAATATTGTTGCATCTACCATGACACTTCATAATTTCATTCAAAATTCTAGTGAAAAAGATGTCGATTTTAATGTTGTTGAGACTACTGAGGATTACGCATCGAAACCCATTGGAAACACATCTCCATCACGTGATGACATATATTTTATGATGCAACAACTGATGTTTATAAATGACGACCGTTAAATATAAAATAGCAAGAGAAATATGGGATGCATAGCGCTAATGTTGGAAACTTATTACATGTAAACAAATACATATAAAATTATTTTATGGTTTATATGTATTTAAAACTTTTTTTAGATATTATGTTTTATGGTTTATATATATATGAATTTTCTTTAGATATCATGTTTTATGATTTATATGTATTTGAAACCTTATTTAAATATTATGTTTTTATAGTTATATGTATTTGTAATTTTTTAGGTACTATATTTTAATGTTTTATGTATTTTAAATTTATTAGTATGTATATGGATATATATAAATATTTTTTAACTTTACACATTTTTAATTATGGTGTGTATTATTTAATATTTGTTTTGATAAAAATCAGTTATAATTTATGTTAATCATAAATATATATATGTATATACACATATATGTATTTATATATGTAAATAATTTTAAACTTTTTTAATTAATTTTAAATATTTGATAATTATATTTAAAAATATATACAAATGAACAAAATTTAAATAAATTTTTTATGAATAATTGATATTTATTTTGATAATTTTGTTCAAAATAGAATAACAATAGTTTTCTAACACGTAATTCAAATCGCAACAATTTGTAAAAACCATCATCCGTAACGATTTCTTCCATCAAATAAAATAAAACAAAATGTCACTAATCGTCTCGCTGATAAAAACACTAACTATCGGAAACACTAACAATCAGAAATACAACGTTTCCACCAATCAAAACTTAGATCAAATTAAAATTTAATTTTCAAAAACCAAACAGAAATCCTAATTGCATAAAGCTAATGCAATATTAAAGTATAGAAACAAGTCGAACAAAATCAGAGGTGAAAAACTAAACACTTGATGCGATAAACTAATCTGGTCTGTTTGTTTGTAATGCTCAAAAATAATTTATTACACCACCTCATCATAAATTAATGGCTAGTTTAATTACATGTAACCTATTATGTCAAGAAGGCTACTTTTACACCATATAACAAATATTAAAATTACATGTCACGAATCTATTTATCTTCAACACCATTTTATTTATCCCTGTAAAATCAAAACACAACCATTAGTGAAAATTGCATAATTTCTCTATCAGATGTGAAAAAGTCTCTTCCTTACCCTAAAAGTAATTTTGCTTCTCACATTTGTTAGCCTAACCAGAACTAATATGTCAAAAATTAGATTCTCATGACTCAATTCTAAAGACATAAACCTAGGAATCTTGCCCTTTCTTTCTACCAGCATCACTAGTTATTACAGCAAATGAATCTGACGTGGCGACTTATGAATAGGAAAGATAGATGTACTTGCTTTGAAGCACAAATCAAAACTTATAAAGAGAGTCATATTTGATGAATGGGACAATAGTGTTTACCTTTTTCACGACGATTCGCGCCTAAGAAGTTGCACTCGATCCTCACTTAAAAGACCGAGGAGTCCCTGACCGAGCACCTTTGTGTATTTCACATCCTGAAGAGGGTAACTTGCCAGATGCAGTCGTTGTGTAACTACAAAAGAGGAAAGATCTTGCAAAATGATCTCATGAATAGACTCATCGCAAGACGCAAAAAGTTGTTTCTTCTCCTCGGAATCTATAATCGTTGATTTTGGCAAACGAATGTTGTCCACAAAAGCATACGTGGAACGCTGAATCTGATAAGAATCACCGCATGTTCTCTTGAGACAAACATGAGAGCCTTGTACACAGTGACTATTAACTCCAAAAGGAGTCGATGAAGGCTGAGTTGAAGACATATCATCAGAAAGTTCTACTCTTGGTCGATATGAGACTACCACATGATCACTTTCAGGACTATACGAAGATGAGATGCACACTCCTGGATTTCCAGTTCCATGGACAAGTGATGGCCTAACCAAATAAAATCAATCCCGCGTTAGAATATACAAGTTTGGTTCTCAACTATGAGAAAATAAGTGATCTCATGAAATAACGGGGCGTTCATATACGACTATCAAGAATTTCATTCGGACCGCAAGAGTTGTTCAGGATGCAATCATTAGTGCATAGCCAAAGAAAGGAATGTGATACGATTTCGTATCTTGAGGTGTCAAATGTTCTGAACGACGTCATAGTCAAAGGAGATGCAGAACTTCACCTATCATCGGTGCCACCAATGCTCCATTGACACAGCCCAATGGATGATGCAGATAAGAGGGTACTAACACCCGAAGTTGGAGCGGAACTGGGAGAGAGAGAGTGTATAGTATGAACCGGATTGGTTGTTAAACCAGTTAACGATGCCAGAGGTCCCATGGTTTGCCGCATGTCAAATACTGAAACCATTCCATTCTGCAAGAAAGTAGTTCAGGAGAGGAAAGATAGGGAAATATAAGTTAGGGCACAACATCTAATCAGAAGAATTGACCATAGTATAGAAAATTATTAAACCTGTAGTCCAGCATAAATATGGTGAGAGTTGCTGAGATCCCAGGAACATGACCAAGCTGCAGCCTGAAAGAGAATGCTATATTAGATTAATGTTATATGTTTTCAGTCAGTTAAGCAAAGGAAATAATCTAAGAGAAACAGCTCATGAATACATTTAACAATGTACAAATGAAGGACCCAAAATTGGCAATCCCAGTATAGGGTTCCACAAAATAAAAAAGCATTTCCTTGAACCCTAAAAGGTTAGGTCAGTAAGAGAAATTAATCCTAAGCTCAAATACAAGCACATATATCAGACAAAAATAAAAGTTGATCAATAGACCATTCTACTTAAAAACTTATGTCACAACTATGCTGTTGATCATTACTTAAAAAGGATAAATGCATGCACCAAGACACACAAATCAAGTTCAACAAATATTTTTTTGTAAAAGATGTCAAAGGTTGCAATTTACCGGTAGATCATAGGAGAGGACAGTGTTATGGCTCTCCATGCTGAAAAAAAATGAACAGAAAGGTAATTAGAGGAACAAGGAAGGTATCATAGGAAGAAAAGCATCCTTAAAAATACAGGAATAGAGACCTTATAACAGATAATTTCTTCCCTAACGAACCAACTACTGCAAGACCATCATTATTGGGAGAGACGTGAAGATCCTTGATGGCTTTGGTAGTAGAAGGCAATAGATAATCATCAGTTTCATATGGAGGTATTAAGCTCATCTGCAATACAATTGAAGATCCTATAGTTGCAGGCTTGCAGCTTTTAAATTGATATAATATCATAACTTCAAAATGCTGAGGCTTAAAAACTTACTCGTGTAAGCGCATACATGCCACCCATTCCTGAGAGCCTACGGGCCAACAATATAACTTGTTTGGAAGCATCTATATCAAATAAGCGTGCGCCATTAACCTGAAGTTCCGCCTGAAAAAGGTAAAGTATGAAAACGCACTTGGATTTTGCATCAGAAATCCAAACATATGAACACATTTGCAATTACGCTGCATAGAAGCACATTCAATTCTATGGTTGGAAGTTAACTGTAATTTGTGAATATGCTGAAGAAAAAACTGGACATTGATATGGACACCTCAGCCAAAAACTTATACAGATATAGTTCAGATATAAAGCCACACCTGAGGCCTGAAGTTGCAAGAAGGTATCTTTCCATAAGGTTCTTGACAGATGTTACGACCTGCAGATATGCATTTGCTATGTAAGAATAAATGCATTAAATTTCTTTCTTATTAAAAGACACATCTCAGTTTTTCATCTAGAGATAGTTTGCTGCTACTTAGGGCTAGGAGTTGAAAAGATTGTGAGCACATCAAGATTACTAAACTAAAGGCTGGCAATAAATGTGCTGCTGAAACAATTCGCTCATAAAAAATGTCACAAATTTTGAAATGCACAGAACACTTTATGAACAAACACATATTAGGCAAACCAAAAAAATCCATTATATAGTAGATAGTGTACACCTAAGAGGAGATATATATTAATAAAGCTGGCACATGTTACAATCATGAAGCTCCTTAATGCATAGTTACCAGGTATA
Source organism: Gynandropsis gynandra (assembly GCA_036759665.1). Taxonomy (NCBI): domain Eukaryota; kingdom Viridiplantae; phylum Streptophyta; class Magnoliopsida; order Brassicales; family Cleomaceae; genus Gynandropsis; species Gynandropsis gynandra. The sequence continues at coordinate 35,466,386 of CM071873.1, read as the reverse complement.
TATTGCTCCTGGTAAGCCACACCTCTCTTCCTCTGCCCATCCTTGATCATACTCTCCATACAAGCTATACTCTACAAAAAAAATCATAAGGCTGATATTGACCAATTGAAGTAACTATACAGACACAAATGAGAACAGAAATCCAAAACTAAAAGAGTGAAAGCTGGCAAAGAACAAGGATATAAAGGATCAAGGCAAAGGACAACGAAGGATTTAATACACTTCAAAGATATTGGAATTTCAATAAACATCCGCACAAAAAGTACAGAACAGGGTAAACATGCAAACTATAAGCTCTTTACAAAAACAGAAACTCAACTTCAATTTAGTTCCGACTCATCCAGGGTCCCAGAAAATAGACGTCAATAAAGACATATATCACATATTAGCAATGTTTAAAGCCACGAGTACAGGACAATAGACTCTCAAACTACCTTCCTCAGCTGGTTAACTTCCGACCGTAGCTCTGCTTCCACTTTTCTCCATTCACCTTCTTTTTTACACCATGCAGCTTCCTGTAAGATATATAGAAAGATACGATTTAACTCTATGAAACCAGCACAGGAGTTACCACTATTCATATAGAGGCTTTATATTACCCCCAATACACACATAAATTATCTGTATGTATACATATATGCCTTCGCGTCGTTAATGAGTGACTTTAGAGATTCTAGTAACCAGTGAGAGCGGGTCATATCATGAAAGATCCGGCCAAAATCTAGCAGTAATTCGCCATACCTTTTTCTCAAGAGAACTTAATTTGGCCTCCAGGTGTAAGATCCTCTGCAAAAGCAACAATCTTTACATCAGATTTAGACACCATGTGGTTTCTTTCATATATTTTGAGAAAATATGACCTTTTGTGATTCGCCATCTACCGCAACAATCCTTGATGCAAAAATTTTTCGAACATCCTTTACACTACATTTCCTGTTGCACTGTGGACACTATAAAAGAATCTAAAGTCAATTGCAGAAGAACTTACCCGACAACGACTACTAAGAGATTAAGGTAATCAAATAACAAACATTACCTTCCCTGAACTTCGTCGCTGTTGTAACCATTTCTTAATGCAGGAAAACCCATACAAGTGTCCACAAGGAAGGCAACTTCAATCATCGGAAAAAAAAGGGAACAAAACAGCATAAGTTGCACTCAGAATAATTAGACTCTAAAACCCTAAACCCAACCAAAATCTCATGTTATCAAGCAGGTAAAAAGAATTGATCATCACACTTAAATAACTTATTTAAGAAAAAAGGAAATTCATAGGAGAATTCATATAACTAATGCTATACGAATGTTTATCGTGAGCTATGTACTACAACCGCCATTCAAGATGATGATTAGCTTAACGTAACTCCAGTGGATTCAACCTATACTAGCAACTCAACCGCTACGGTCTGAATTATCAAACTGCTAAACACTATCAGATCTTAAGAAATGCAGACTACATTGTTGAAAGACAAACTCCAGAATCAAAGGGGGAAAACAACCACTGGAATCAACGGTACCAGACGTGATGTTCGCCGCTATTAGTCCAAGGCTCCATGCAAATCAGACAGGACAATCCCTCAGTCTCACAGCGGTTCCATTCGCCGTCTTCCTGAGAACCCGACGTCGAACAAACGTCTTTTCCTCCTCCCTCTGACCTTCTCTGGTTATCCTTCTCCTCATTCTCGTTCTGCGAAACCCTAGGTGAGTCCAACACATCGATGTACTCTCTGGTTCCTCGCTCATCTCCTCCTTCGTCGTCGGTGTAATCATCGTCGTCGTCATCCTCGTCGGAATCGTCATCGCCGTCGACGTTTTCTAGCTGCTGTAAGAGGTCGTCTTGTATTTCTTCTTCGTCAGAGAAGGCGTTACGCCGGTGAGGAAACGGCATTAGGGCACACAAGAATTTGAGCGCTTAACGAAGGCTTCTTCTATCATGGAATGGAAGGGACATTAAATAATTTTCGTCCGCTCTCTTTTTTTTCTTTTCCATCTTTTTCATTTCATTCACACCTTTTTAATCTAATTATTTTTTATTAAAATACAAAATTTTATATTAAAATACACAACTAAAGACCAATACATATCCTAAAACATTAAACTTATAAATAAAAATCTTTTTTTACTTTTATATAAAATTATTTTAAAATAATGTATAAATTATTAACATTATTTTCAAATTACTTTATAAACATACACCTTATATATAATTATATAGTATTCACTCATTAACAAACACATATTAAATTAATGTATAATTATATAATATTTTCCTTGTCGTATATTATTTTAAAAATAATATTATGATTATATATAAATTTGAAAAGAATGATTTATAATTTGATTCTTTAAAAAAATTACAAATTTTAATAGAAAATTAAGAAAATTAAAGAAGATGCGGTGAGCGTGGATCGAACACGCGACCTTCAGATCTTCAGTCTGACGCTCTCCCAACTGAGCTATCCCCGCTTTTGGTTAGATAATCATATCTTTTTTATTTAGATGATTAGTGAGTATGATAATTTCGGTTTATCTGAATTATCGGAGAGCCCAAGTGGTGGCCATAGGAGTAGATGGCGGGGAGAAGCATCTCTTACATCACATCTACTCAGCTCCTCGCCCTCCGTCGCCGACCTAACATTGCCATAATCGATGTCAGGTAATTCGCTCATGCGCGCAGTTGTTGTTTGTTCCTTTTTTATTTTCATGCTGAAAATGTATGATTCGATCGATTGAAATCCGAGATTTTTTATGTGCGATTTAGTATTTTTGTTTATATGTCGGAATCAATTCGGTGATCATTCGATTGAATTTTCGAGGTTTGTTTCTTAGTTAAAATCTTCATATAGTGAAATTTCTCCTATCCGGAAGATTCCTCGGCTGATTTTCATGTAGAATAATCTCAAGGTTGCTGATATGACTTTATTAACGAATCTGGTGGTTCTGTCTCTCAAGCTTAATTTGTTGTGTGAAAATTTTCTTATGGTAGTAATGATTTGAGATTCCCCCACTCAAATCTTGTTGGATTCAATGGTCGAGGGATGAAAATACAGAATTATCATTATAATCCGTTTAACTCACATATCAGATTCAGTAGCAGTAAGTGTCTGATACTGAGTTGCAGCTTAAATTGATATCTCTTTAGTAAGAATCACAAGGTATGAGGATCACTGTTTTTGTTCCATGCATTTGATCTTTGTAGCCTCCTTACACTGTTACCCGTTTCATCTGTGGAAAATATATGTTTCTCACTCAAACAAAGAGAAAAAAGGAAACAGAATCACAGAATTGATTACATTTGATGGGGCTTGTTTCTTGTTCTAGTAATGGTTTGGGATTTTTCAGGGATAAAGAAAGGAGCTACGATGGGCATATAGCCGGTTCGTTACATTATGCAAGTGATACATTTTCTGATAAGATCTCTAATCTTGTTCAAGATGTGAAGGGCAAAGACACTCTTGTCTTCCATTGTGCTTTAAGCCAGGTTTTCCCCATTCGTTCAAGCTCCTGCTTTAGATATTATCTTCTTTTCCCCTTACTCGAATTCATATGACGCACGATGGCTTCTTTGTATTTGGTGATTTTGTCTTCTCATAATGAGTTCAGGGGATGTTTTGTGCTGGTTAGAAAAGTTCAATGAAAAGCTCAGCCTAGAGAATCTTTAGTGGTCCATTACACTTGATCTATGAAACTGTTAGTAGATCCGTTTTTATTCGGTTTCATAGTTTCTTCCGCTGCAAATCATCATGTTTTAGTGAACTTTCATTACATGATCTAGTTCAGAAAGATCATATTTTTACGATTAATATAAATTATAATAGAAAGAGAGAACTTACAAGAGAAAGATACGAGGGTATTTTGGTAATTTTATTCAAAACGCACCAAAACGCAAACGTAACGCAACATAATTCTGGATTTCTAAAGTCCGCGCTTCGCGGCGTTTATGGGCGACTGCGCCTCCATCAGTCGGTCTTAATGTCGCCCGGAGTCGCCAGAAAACGCAGTCGCCACGTTTGCGTTTGGCTGCGACTCCACGAGTTGGGCCTTTAACCACGTTTCTTGGTCCGTCTTAGCATGTAAATCATATATTCTTCAATTTCATATGTACAAAACCTAGTTGAAAACCTGCAAAAGCAAAGTAATTGACAAATGGCTTAGCGATGTATCGATTTTGCTGTAGGTTCGTGGCCCGTCTTGTGCAAGAAGGCTTGCGAATTTTCTCGAGGACGAAAAACCAGAGACGACGCCAATCAAGAACATAATGGTCTTGGAACGTGGCTTCAATGGCTGGAAAGCTTCTGGTAAACCAGTTTGCCACTGCACGGATCTCCCCTGCAAAGGTGACTGTGCATGAACACATAAGATAAGAACTATACATAATTCTGTTGCCTATCGTCGTATTCAAAGATTATTATATTTGTTGATGAAAAAATATGTGTGCTACATGGGTTATATATTTGTTGGTTTATCACAATATGGAGATTTGGTTTAGTGAATTTCCAACTTTAGATTAAAAAAAAATCGGTTTATGAGTTGTGTTGAAACTTTTTGTGATCGTCGTGGATCAAACGGCGGGTTAAATTTTTTTTAAAAAAATATATTGTTTTCTGATTCTAATTATATTTTGTTACCGTTATATTAAAGATAAAGTACCTTTATTTTTTTAAAATTTAAGTGTTATTTTATTTTTGTTTTAAAATTTATTTCTATTATATAATTAGGTTTTATTATCTTATTTATATATAAAAATTTGTTTCTATTTATAATTAAATTCTCTTGTTTTAAAGTGTATTTGTATGTATTTTAGTAAATACACTCTTAGTAAGATTAATTTTTTGAAGCACTATTATGGTATCACACTCTTAGTAAGATTAAATTTCGCTTAACCCTATCCATTTAATTTTCTTTGTTCATGACAAACTCATCTCCTCCCATGGTCCTTTCACCTCACGACATGACAAGACACACTAGCCATTTCTATTTTCGAAATCCTAGTCGTTGATTGCTTCATCGATCGTCTTTTCTTCGTGCACACTTATTACATCGCCGACTTACTTTCCTCGTTGAATCATGAAACTAAATTGGACATTTATGTTCCCCACACATATCCATTACCAGTCATAGTATGTGTTGCGTCAGCTTGGCCATACCAACCGTATCATGGTTCATTGGCTCATCGTGACTACGAGTCCTCATCATGGACTCGGGAACCATAATCTTCAACATGTTGTGGTTATCAAAGAACATGTCAAGTGTGTGGTACATTTGGTTATAGTGTGAAAATGTTGTCTACAATTTCAGCTTGTCTCACACTCCAATTTGGGTTGTCATTTATCGGCATATCCACCATGGCACGCTCTACTTAGATCAGGAAAACCTTGCTCATCGGACCACCAGGGCTAGGCACCTGTGGGTACTTGCGGAATCATGGGTACCAAAACGAGTCACACGATAATTAAAATTATTTTCCAACTCAAACATGTCAAACACGGATTCCAAACGGTTTTGATCGTCTGAAAACGAATATTTTCTAGTAGTGAAATACATTTTGATAGTATCAATTAGAACGTGCTAGAAAACAACGAAGAAAAACTTTACAGAATATTTAATTGGAAAATGATGGACAATTTGTTAGACGTCGGGATTACGAGTATAAAATTAAAAATTAAATTTAGATTCATGTGTTGAAGTGCAAACCATTACAAAACAATGTAAGGAATGCGATATTTGATCGTTTCTATATGTGTTTTGATGTTTTACGAATGTCTTGAGACTAAATTGTAGACCTATAATTGTGGCGGATGGTTGTTTCATCAAAATTGATATTAAAAGTTCGATTTTGTTGTTGTTGGTCGATATGAAAATGATCAAATCCATCATATTGCTTTAGTTGATGTATATCGATTCAAAAGAAGGTTTAACACTAATCTTTGATAGACAAAAAGTAAGTTTTAAATTTGATATTTTTTTTGTTTTAGGGGTTTTTTATAATTAATCTGATTTATTATATGTTGCATGGTTTATTAAATGTCATTAAATAATAAGAATTATCAAACATTGAACATCATATGTATGTGTTTGTGATATATAATGTCCAACCTAAAGAAGAACAATAAGGAATAAGGTTTGAAACATTTAGTCTGAAATATTGCTACGAGTTATAATGAGTCATATTTTTTTTATTGTGAAAAAGTTTAGAATTCAATAAGTATGCATTAATGATTTGATGAAAACTAATCCACATCAACGGTGTTATGCATTCTTTAAATTCGATTGTTGATGTAGTGATGTACACAATAACATGATTGAATCATTCAACAACTATATTGTTCCCACATATTGAAAATTGTAAGGAGACCAGTTATAATTATGATAGATGGGTGTGCACATGGGTGTACACATTTCAAAAGTGACAATGTGATTTGATGAATGAGAGTTGTGTCTCGTATATCCTAATTCATAGGATAAATTTTAAGTTGAGGATGATGGATTGTTTCATGTGATTAACTTACATCAACTCACACATACATGCAGATGATATGAAATGATGATATTATTTATCAACATACATATTATATTATGATGAAAATAAGAATAGATGTTAGAATATTATGTAACGATTTGTGTAAATGGAAAGAGGCATATAAGAGTAATATCTATCCGATTTGTGGTACAAAGTTTTGAAAGAAATAGGGTGAAACATTTATCAAACTGTCAACGATAAGAAATGTGTCCAATAGATATAAACAATATCATAGAAAAAGATCTGAACGAATTTCCACGAAAAAGACCAAAAATCAACAAACACAACCCCGAACGTCATTATAATCGATATGGAACATCATTGCATAACATTAGATCGTATAAACAATCATGATAATTCTATGTTAATTTTATTTTATTACATTTACATTATATTTTTAAAAATATATTATTTTTTTCGTTGTTTCATTATTCTAGCAAGATTATGGTATTTTAATATTCTTTTAATACATTTCATTCTAATTTTATTTTTTAATATATTTTGTATTGTTTTCTATGGTTAGAATTCAAAAATGAAATAAAAATAGGATGGAAGATAAATGTGAGATTAATAGAAATAAAACAGAAAATTTCAGAAAAAATATACTTTTGCCTTGTTAAAAAATTAAAAATCTGTTAAAAATATAAATAAATAATGGTATTTAGGCAATTAAATAATATTTAGGGAATGAAAATATATAAGTTGCAGATTCGAATTTCCTTTAGATCAAATTTTTTATTTTCTATTCATTTTTTAAATTTAATATATATATATATATATATTATTGAGTCAATAAAATATATATAAGTATTCTTGAACAAATTAAATTCTCAATAATATGGTTTTGCTTTTAGTTGAAAAAACAAGTTGTTTAACTTTTCATATACAATTAAAATCTTCAATTATATATATATATATTTATAAATTGGTTAAATAAAAATTTCATCAATATTAAACCCAATAAAATTTCATTAATCAAAATTAACTTGAAAAACTTTTACAAAATTAACCAAAATTTATTTTTTTAATTTTAAAATTAATCTAAACCATATTTTAGTAAAAAGTTGTTAAAAATCTTAGGTAAATTGGAAGTACAAATTGTATTAAAAAAACTAAATTAAATATAAAAACAATAATATATATATTCATAAATTGACATAATTATTCTAATCTTTCAACTTAAAAGTTATATTATTAAATAAATTAATATAGTAAAGATAGAATAATTTGTCTTCTTATTTATACTCAATTCTCAATCTTCCACTATTTTTTTTAATTTTTTTATTCTTTCATTAATTGGTATTAAATTATTTTAAAATAATTATATATTAGAGTTAAATTTAAAAGATATTTTCGTAATTATATAGATAAATAAATAAAATAAAAATTTAATAAACAATTAAAAAATATTTATATATTTATTTTAAATAAAATGATTAAGCTTTTTAACTTTGATAAAATAATGATTGAAAATATTATTTTAATTATATATTATATAAAATTAATTTTTTTTGAAAACAAATTTTAATTTTAATTTATGTTAATAAATTTAAAATTTTAAAAATTATAATTACAAATATTTTAAATTTGATAAAAAATTATGTACACTTTCTATTATTAATTTCCATATAATTTGAATTTAATCCATTCTCTCTCTAATTTATAACCTATGATTAAAATAAATAATTAATTTTTTCCTAATATACATATTTTTTCAAACCAATTATTACAAAAATAATATCGATTTTTTAAATGAATCAAACATTTTTAAATAAAAATCTACCCAATAACACCTTAATTTATTGATTAAATATTCCGGTTGAAACAATCTAATTGGTTTGTTTAAATTTAGTCGTGTGATTAATTCTCTTTAAAATAAATTAAAGTTGAAAAATACTTAATTTTTGGTCCAGTCGGTTTGGTTTAATCTTAATAAGCAAAGCTTGGGAGAGTCCAAAAAGGAACTCTTTCGTTACCTGCCGCCTACGAATCTCCGTCGGAATCAGAGAGTCTTCCCTTTGCGTTTATACTTCATAATCTGTTCATCTCGCCGATTCCGGATCCCATAATTCAAGTTTCAATATGGTATAATCTGTTCGATCACTCCTTTCTGGATCTAGGGTTTTCGATTTCCCAGCTTCCCCTTTTTGGATTTGAATCTAATTTTCGGGATTATCTTTTTTTCTGCAGGTTTGCCTTATGTGTTTGTTGCCGCTGTTCCTCGTCCCGATAGTCAATTTATTGCCTCGGATCTTTGACTATTTCATTGTAAGACCATCGTTTCGCTTAATCAATTGAGGTTTTGTCACGATTTTTATCGAAAATAATGAAATTTTCGAAATTGTGAAATAGTCAAGTTCCTCTCCTTTGGATACTTGTCATATCTAGTTTTGATTTTGTTTTCTTAAAGAATATGGCTTTTACTTGTGTTGGTTCGTTTACATTATTGATATTTGTTGAGGAGAAGAAGATTTTATAGATGATATGAATAGTGAGAGATAGGATTTGAAGGAGAATAATTGAGATCAAAGAGTAAAACTGGAGTCAAGGGAGGAGAAGGTATTATTATAAGTTATTCTATATCGGTTAAGACATGAGACTCATATATATATATATATGGTACTGGACAATTCTAAATTCTTAAGCTAGTTTTTGAGATTAGTTAGATCCAAGTCTATATTTGACATGATATCAGAGTATTGTTCATCCCGATTTGAATATACCGATGTTGAGCTCCCGATTGCAATGTCCACGCTCCAGATCGAGTCTGAGCGTGAAGGGGAATATTTTGATAAGTTATACATCGACTAGAACATGAACCTTGGACTCATATATATGGTATTGGACAACCCTAAACTCTTAAGCTATTTTTGGGATTAGTTAGATCCAAGTCTATATTTGACATGATATCAGAGTATTGTTCATCCCGATTTGAATATACCGATGTTGAGCTCCCGATTGCAATGTCCACGCTCCAGATCGAGTCTGAGCGTGAAGGGGAATATTTTGATAAGTTATACATCGACTAGAACATGAACCTTGGACTCATATATATGGTATTGGACAACCCTAAACTCTTAAGCTATTTTTGAGATTAGTTAGATCCAAGTCTATATTTGACATGATATCAGAGTATTGTTCATCCCGATTTGAATATACCGATGTTGAGCTATCGATTGCAATGTCCACGCTCCAGATCGAGTCTGAGCGTGAAAGGGAATATTTTGATAAGTTATACATCGACTAGAACATGAATCTTGGACTCATATATATGGTATTGGGCAACCCTAAACTCTTAAGCTATTTTTGGGATTAGTTAGATCCAAGTCTATATTTGACATGATATCAGAGTATTGTTCATCCCGATTTGAATATACCGATGTTGAGCTCCCGATTCCAGATCGAGTCTGAGCGTGAAGGGGAATATTTTGATAAGTTATACATCGACTAGAACATGAACCTTGGACTCATATATATGGTATTGGGCAACCCTAAACACTTAAGCTATTTTTGGGATTAGTTAGATCTAAGCCTATATTTGATAGAAGGGAAGGATTCAGAACTAGGTTAAAGACTTTTTGTTGTCCTGTCTCTTGAGAATGCTGGAGATGCAATGAAATGTTCATCTTATTAGATATGATGGTATTGTGTCTGCTGTAAGATTTTGTTTCTCATGAAATAGAATTTCCGCCTTCTACATTATATAGTTTTTACATCGGTTTTTATCTGATTTCTTTCATTTCATATATAAGGCCTTAAAACTTTATGTGATCATCCATGTATACTGATGTAGCTTTAGTTCCGCAGATCTTATTTGTAATGAATCTCGCCAGAAGTCTTTACTCTTTCAGTCTTCGGTATATGTTTTAGAGTGCGTGTTGATTCGATCTCTTTTATGTTGTGGGTATAAATAGGCCAAAGTTTATGCATTGCTCGGATGGGAGTACAGGAAACCCGAGAGAGTGCCTCCAGCATGCCCGTATAAGCCCGTTGCAAGAAATGACAATGAAACAAAAGTAAGTGAAAGAAACATTGTCCGACTTATTTAACTGTGTTATTCAATCGTCGTGCTTTGACAAAAATCACTCCTTTTAGAGATTTATTAGATGGAAAGATTAGCGATGAACTTGTTTTACCTAACCAGCGTGGCGTCAATGGAGTCACGTTTATGCCTTTAGCTACCCGTCCCTTGTTTGAGCTTCTTCAATACTGAATTTAAGTCTCTTTATGACTCGACAATAAAAAGTATGTATTACATTGGTCATGTTCTTTTGTAGAACTTTGAGTCGGAGTTACGACTCAAAGTTAGATTTTATGTTCGTTTGGTCAACTTTATTTTGAAATCCAAACCCAAAGTCTCGACTCGGACTTTGAGTCAAAATTTTTTGGATGCTGAAATTTTCAACATCCATACTTTTGAGTCAAAATATGTAAATTACTAAAATACCCTTAAAAATATCAAAATTGATAATTTTTATTAAATTGTACAATTAATATTATATATGATTAATTTGTATTTTTCTAATAAATTAAATTATTTTAAATGTAATAAATAATAATATCAATTATAATCATTAATTTTTAAGTGAAATTAATTAAAATGATTAATAAATATAATTTATATGTAAAATGTATATTTTGGTAATTTTCTTACAAAAATCTTAACTCAAACTCTAATTTTTATGAAAAAACTAAATTAAACTTAAAATTTAGATATAAAGTCTAACTTTGAAAAATTTGATTTCAAATTAAAACTTAAACTCTAATTTTAAACTCAAACAAAAAGTTGTCTAAGAAAACATACATGTTATCACCCTAGAGGCAGTCTTATTACATAGAAGATTTGGTTTATAATTTCAAACTCACTGTATCAGTTCCGAAACATGTCATACATCGGGTTTTGTTACGCTTTTGTTCGGTTTCTGATTCTCGTCCTACATTTTCTTGCAGTCGGCTGCTGAATCGGCCGAGGTGAAGCAGGACTGAACCAAGTCAAGTATGTTGTGTAGAGAGTATGCTCTCTGAACTTTGTCTGAATTTGACATGTTTCTTTTATTTATATCTGAATATATATATATATATATATGTTACATTAAATGAATATAAAATTAAATGTTACATTGAGAACATGAAAAGGCTTCAATTGGCTCTCCAAGCAGAACAAGACGGCATGCGTTGTTGAAGCATATCTCCAAATTGCCACGGTCGCGACCTCATGTGATGTTCCTCCACGTTATTTCTCTAACGTTCACCCACATTAAGACACATGCCTTGGATTTATATCATTATAAATATGTTTTTAGATACAAATATAAATAGTTTATGGATTTGATTTGAATATGAATATAAATTATGGAAAAAATGGGATATTCCAATCTAGTAGTCACAACATAGACGAAGGGTCATATGTTTATATTTGCGATTGACGGTCATTTTATCAGCGATTGACAAAATTTTATTTATTTTATCTGAATGATGGGAAAGTTAAGTTTGCAGGTAATTGCGACTAGACGCGATGTATAGAAAACTGTTGCGATCGCGTTTTGAACAAAATTATCGAAATAGATAATTATTAATAAAAGAATTTATTTAAAATTTATTGTTTAGTGTGTACATTTTATTTATAATTTTCAAATATTTGAAATAAATTAAAAAATATTCAAATATTTAAATATACAATACATATATATATATGTTTGTATATATTTACGATTAATATAAATTATAATAGAAATTTAAAATAATTTTATCAAAACATAATCAAATATTTTCATAGACCCATATATATACATATATATATTTACGATAAATATAAACTATAACAAAACAAAATTTGAAATACATATAAATGTTTTTATATAATAAACATAATTTGACGGTGTTTTTGTAATTTTATTAAAAATACAACGAAACACAGACGCGATACAACATAATTTCGGATTTAAATTCTGTGTTTCATCGCGTTTGCGGACGACTGCGACTCCACATATCTAGATGTTGAAAAAAACGAATAATATTTTCATATGATAGAAAATATAATATATTTTAAAATTGCATAAAAATATGTGAATTAATTTTTTTAGTTTTTATAGATGGTACGATTATACATAAATTATATAGACTCCAATTGGTTAGAGATAATTATAAAAACAAACAACACATAATTAAAACATAGAAAATATTTAATATATAATTTTAAATCATGTATTTTTAATGAAAAGTTTCCTAAAAATTATATCGAATTAATAATTTTATAATTCGGATGGTTTATATCTATCTGTTGCTTCTCCTCTCTTTCTCACTCTCGTTCCCTCTCTTTCGGGATTCGATCTCTGGGAATTCCTCACCGTCCGTTCTACCGGCGATCTCTCTGTTCACTTCGATGTTTTGATTTCCGACGGGGCAGATCTCCGACAACATTCCGGTACATTCCTTGCTTTTTCATCTTATTCGCGCCTTCAATACGAGGAACATGTTCCACGAGAGGCGCAGTGGAATGCATTCGTTCGTGAGCATTATACTCTGATTAGTTAGGGTTTCGATTCGTTGCGTTGCATGCTGATCCATTGAGTTCTATGTTAGTGGTCTTCTCCGTAATAAGCCATCTCGGAAAACCTAGGGTTTCTATTTAGGGGAAGAGGAGAGCAAGGGTACTTGTCTGGTGCGTCACTATGTTTAAGAAAATCATGAAGGGAGGGCACCGAAAGCCCTCTAAGTCCGATTCTAATGACCAGTCAATCTATGGGTCTGGTCCTCCGGAAAGGTGGGGTCCAGGGTCTAATGTGGTTGTTAGTCACGCGTCTCGCGGTGCCTCGGATCCTTCCTCACCGGGGCCGGTGGCCACCCCACTTCCTCCATCGATGGGTTCTGTTGAGCCCCTTCCGCTGTTCAAGGATGTACCTGTTTCGGAGAGGCAACAACTATTCATGAGGAAGCTGCAGATTTGTTCTTTTCAATTTGATTTTACTGACATGATGAAGAATGCGAGAGAGAAGGAGATTAAGAGGCAGACTCTATTGGAGCTTGTGGATTTTATACAGTCTGGATCAGGTAAGATCACAGAAGCATGTCAGGAAGAAATGATAAAGATGATTTCTCTCAATATATTCCGGTGTCTCCCTCTGGCTTCACATGAGAATACGGGTCAAGAGCCTGCAGATCCGGAGGAAGAGGAGCCCTATTTGGAACCCTCTTGGCCTCATTTGCAGCTAGCGTATGAGTTACTACTGAGATATACTGTTTCTTCTGACACGGATACTAAGGTGGCAAAACGGTATATTGACCATATTTTTGTGTTAAAATTGCTTGACTTGTTTGATTCTGAAGACCCGAGAGAGAGGGAGTACTTGAAAACGATTCTTCATAGGATTTACGGGAAGTTTATGGTTCATAGACCCTTTATTAGGAAAGCAATTAACAACATATTCTATAGGTTTATTTATGAGACAGGGAGACACTGTGGGATTGGGGAGCTATTGGAGATTCTGGGTAGTATCATAAATGGGTTTGCATTGCCTATGAAGGAGGAACACAAACTATTTTTGATCAGGGCATTGATACCATTGCATAAACCAAAACCCATTTCTCTATATCATCAGCAACTGTCTTACTGCATCCTACAGTTTGTGGAAAAAGATTACAAGCTTGTAGATATTGTGATCGTGGGATTGTTAAAGTATTGGCCTGTGACAAACTGCCAGAAGGAGGTTCTCTTCCTTGGAGAACTTGAAGAGGTTCTTGAGGCAGCACAACCTGTTGAGTTCCAGCGTTGTATGGTACCTTTATTCCAACAAATTGCCCGCTGCCTCAATAGCTCGCATTTTCAGGTTAGTAAGCGCTTCTGCATTTGGTAGATATTTTTTCTCTGTATTATTGGAAGGGTCGTCTATGTGCATTTTGTCATAAGTTTTGGAGCTTCTGGTGAGCCAAAAATGTTCTGTAATAATTTTGCTTATCGAGGCGATGAATTTCGGGTATTGCCTGCCAGTCTCGTCCTTTTTCTCAAGTGTGATTTGGTCCACCTTAATGCGACATAAGTTATATATGCCTAAGATATAACCGCACATTGTTTGCTTCTTTCGCCTTTTATCACGCTACTCAATTTCACTCTTTACGACGATTTTGAATATGATCCATCTCTGTTGATTGTACTCTGTCCTCAACAGTTCTCTGCAATGGTGATAACTTGTCTTTTGATTTAATATCATCTCACTTCCGTTTGACATGTTGCATTTGTGTGGTTATTTGAGTAATGGAAGTGTCATTGCACGATGCTGATATCGTATTACGTCAAAGAGTAACAGAGTTTTACAATAAAACAATAGAGATTTAAAGGGGTGGGCGTTTCAGGTTTCGGGACGGGTTCGGGTTGGGTTCGGGTTCCTCGGGTTCTAAATAATTGAACAAAAAAAAAACCCATGTGGTTTTCGGGACGGGTTTCGGGTTGGGTTCGGGTTTTGAAACATTGAACCTAAAGAACCCGAATTGTATTTGGGTTCTTTCGGGTTGGGTAATTCGGGTTTAAACTGATAATTCGGGTTTTAAACGGGTAATTCGGGTTTAAATGGGTAATTCGGGTTTAAACGGGTAATTCGGGTTTAAACGGGTAATTCGGATTCCAAATTTAACATACAAAAAATTAGGTTAGAAGGGTTAGGGTATTTTTTTTTTGGGTTCCTCGGGTTCTTCCGAACCCAACCTGGACCGACCCGAACCCATTTGGTTTTTAGATTTTGAACCCATATGGGTTTTCTACAAAACCTGTTTATCTCACGGGTTGGGTCGGTCCGGTTAACCCGAAACGCCCACCCAACTGGCTGTAAGGAATCTTATGCTTATTTGATAAGTTGTTTTACATGCGTTTCCATGGGTGAATTATATGTTCGTTTTCATCAAGATTTTTCCCTAATTCTGAACGCGGAATCACGGGTACTGCAGGTTGCTGAAAGAGCGTTGTTCTTATGGAACAACGAACACATTGTGAATCTGATTGCTCAAAACCGAAGCGTGGTATTGCGAATCATATTTGCTGCGTTGGAGAAGAACGTTGAATCGCATTGGAATGAAGTGGTGCAAGGTTTAACGATGAATGTAAAGAAGATGTTCATGGAAATGGACGAAGAACTGTTCGATGAATGCGAGAGAGAATTCCAAGAGAAGCAAGCAAAGTCCAAAGATGTGGAAGAACAACGCCAATTTACATGGACGAAATTAGCCCAAGTAGCTGCCCAACGTCACAATATCACCACCACCTCCTAAAACAACGGTATTCTTTCTTTTTTTTTCTTATTTATTTTTTTTATTTTTATTACTATCATCATTATTATTATTATTTTGGGGTCTATATATATATTCCAATTCCAATGGCATCGATAATTATAAATTTCATTTTTTGGGGGGGTTAATCATCGGTGATGAACGAGGAAAATGGTTAATGTTTCATAAGGAATTCGTTTTAGCGTTTGTGAGATCTTTTTTTTTTTATATATAAAAAAGTTTTGTAACGGATATTTTTGTATTGTACACATCTGAAATCCAAATTAGTTTTCTTATTGATATATCAAAATCTATGTTTTAAATGTTGGATAAATAGAACTTCTCATTCTTTCTTTCTCAAATTTTCACATTAAATTAAGTCTTTTTTTTAATTTTTTATTCCTATATTAATTAAAATTCATAACTATTAATATTAATATTTTAAAGAAACATAAAATATTTAGATTAAATTTAATTTTTTTTAATAATTATATATGTAAATAAAAAAAATTCATAAATATAAATAAACAAAAAAAATTATTTATATGTTTACTTAAAACAAAATTTATAAATAAAAAATTGGATAACTCTAATTTTCTCTTTCATTTTTTTTAATTTTTTATTCATACATTAGTTACAATTTATAAATTACTTTTAAAAAATTATATATTAATAATATTAATAAATTAAAAAACATAAAATATTTATATTTAATTTCGATTATAATTTAGTAATTATATATGCAAATAAATAGTAAATTCAAAAATTAATAAATAATTCAAAACAAAAAGTATTTATATGTTTATTTGAAATAAAATCCAATAATCTATTAAAGCAATGACAAATAAATTATTAAAATAATATTGATTTTAGTTATATATATTATTTAGTTATTTTGAAAAACAAATTTTAATTTTACCTTATTTTAATAAATTTAAATTGAAAAACTAAAATTAGAATTATTTAAAATTAGATATATTATTGAAAACAAATTTTTGGATTAAAAAAAATTAAAATATATAAATAAAAAAAAATAATATCATAATTTATTTTTAATTTACATAAATTTTAAACAATTATAATCATAAGTATTTAAAATTAGATATATTATTGAAAAAATAGAATGAAAAAAAAATAATGTTCATTACATCATTTATCTCTCTAATTAATGTAGATTCAATCTACCTCTTAATTAATTTTCAGTTTTTCTATAATTGAAATAAATAAATAATTTCTCATATATTTAATTTTTACAAAGTAAATAATCAATAAAAAATTAAAATATATAAATAAACGAATATAATATCATAATTTATTTTGAATTTACATATATTTTCAAATTTATCCGTACAAAACAAAAATTTACCCGTACTATATGTGAATTATAAGCTAGCATAACTAACAAATTTAATATAAATGCACATAAGGTATTTGTTGTTGCTTGTATGTGAAACAAAAACCTTGGAAATACAATGGTCTCGTGCAAAACGTCTACACAAATATAAATTATAATCATTAAAATGTAATATTGTTAAAATAATATATAGATGATTAAAAAAAATATAAATATTCATATACTTCTAAATTTTGTTTCCTTTACTCCTAAAATTACTTTTTTTCATTAGATATTTATTTAGGAGAATCACTTACAAATTTCATGAATTAAATATTTACTATTCAAATAAAACTAAACAAAAGAGTATTTAATCAAAATTCTAGGATTACTCAAAACTATTCAAATTTTCTAAAATTTCCAATTCCCTCCTCAATACACGTTCAAAAGAGATCAAAGTTTCATTTTCTCCCCCTAATTGACATTATAAATATATGGACATAGGATGTTTATAGGTAAATGATTAGATTTAAATATAACTAACAAATTTAACATAAATGCACATATGTTATTTGTTCTTGCTGGTATGTGAAACAAAAACCTTGGGTATGTAATGGTCTCATACAAAACGTCCATACAATTGTCAATTATAATCACTAAAATGTAATATTGTTAAAATATACATAGAAGATTGAAAAAAAATATAAAAATTCATATACTTTAAAAAATATTTTCCTTTATTCCTAAAATTACTTTTTGTCATTAGATATTTATTTAGTTAAAATGGTCAAAATTTTCATTAATTAAATACATACTACTCAAATAAAACTAAACAAAAGAATATTTAATCAAAATTTTACTAACTAGATTTTTAGTAGAACTGGTAATTCAATTTAAATTTTAAAGCTTTCCCTAAAATCTAGGATTATTTTTAACTCTCGAGAATTTAAAAATCATAACTAATAACTAAATATATATATAAATTTCATACACATATAAACATTCATAATTACAAACTACTACTTTTAGTAAAACTATTCAATTATCTCCTCATATGAATACACGTTCAAAAGAGATCAAAATTTCATTTTCTCCTCCTCGTTGACACTATAAATATATGACATCTCTTTTGCCACTCTCCATTTAACCTTATTCCTCTCCATCTCTCCTTAACTCCCCTCTTCAATTACTGTCTTCATAACACCACGACTGATGATGATGAGTATTAGATGTGCTTCCCGTGTCCGCTATGTCTTCCTCACCCCCTTGTTCTTCAGTTCTTTTCTCGTAGTGCATAATAGCGAACGTGAAAAACTTACAATTGCCATGTAAGGTGTCACCTACTATGTCATATTACTGAAAGTTACAAAAGAAACACTAATTCCCAAATCTTCCATTCTTCAATTTAACCCATGCAAAAAAAAAAAGTGTACAAAATCTGTACAAAATAAAGATAAGTCTATTCTTCTAGATTAGTGCACTTTAATTTTATTATTTTTTCTAAACTTTTTCTCTCATCTTATTTAAGTTTAGGGAGTAATAGGATTAATTATGATAGTATAGATGGAGAATAGAATGAGAGAAAAAGTTAAAGGGGAGAATAAGATTAAAACGCAATAGTAATATGTCTTCGTAACACAAAATAATTGTACAAAAAGATAATTGGCATTAAGATTATCCTAAACCCTAATTCCCAAATCTTCCATTCATCAATTTAACCCATGTAAAAAAAACTGTACAAAAACTGTACAAAATAAAGATAAAGTCTATTCTCCTAAATTCTTGCACTTTAATTTTATTTTTTTAAACTTTTTCTCTCATCTTATTTCTCTTGAATATTTAAAGTTTAGAGAATAATATGATTAGTAATGATAGTTTAGATGGAATATGATGAGAGAAAAAGTTAAAAGGGAAAATAAGATTAGAACGCAATAGTTAGTGTGTAAATGTCTGTCACCAAAAAAAAAAAATAATTGAGCAAAAAGATAATTGACGTTAAGATCATCTTTCATTATTATTTTTAGAATTAATGTAAAAAATTATAACAAAATTATGAATAATTTTAATTGATAAATCAAAGTCAATAACAAATATAAAAAAATTCAGATGAAGTTTTGATTGAGATGTGCATGTAAAAGTGTTTTAATATATAAATTTTTCCTCAATAGAATTCAACGATGACATTAAGTTGTAATCTTCTATAAAATTTATCTTTTTAGAGATTACAAGAAATAGAAGAATGTAAAGGATATTTTATTATTTTTTATGGAATGATCCAATGCATTTTTATAATTTGCTTTGGTGCAAGTCAATGGAGCATGAGGATACGAGAAGGATGCGAAATTGTTCACATAAAAACCAAATAAAAAATAAACAATTAGAAATAATAAAAAGATTAAATTCACTCCATCTCGTAGACCTAAATTATCTCTACCAAAAGTCAAATCTCGAGGTCTAAATTACTCATTCATTAGCACATTCAATTTCTTTTCTTTAATGATCACTTAAATAATATTTATTAAAATTTCCAAAATCCAATATAGGATTCCTAAGTTTCAATATTTAGTACAATAAATCACATTTTCTATTCAAACTCAGTATTATTACCTTACATTTAAATAGAAAATCAGATAATTTATTTGATCATTTTTTTAGAATATTGATTAAGATAATCATTTATTGTTATATTTATCAGATTCACTTTATGAGTCAATAAACTTAAGTCTTGAACTGCTCATGTTTCACATTAATTCAAAACAACAAGTATCACCCATACCAAACTGACACATTTCAATTTTTATGATTGTGTTCATTCAGGTCTAGAATATATCATTTGTTTATGAGATTTCTAGAGAATTTAGCCATTTTCGGTTTTCCTTGATGCCAGCCCACATCAATCACATGTAGGCAATTTATATCAATTCCACTTTCAAAGCTATCAACGTTATTAAGAATCCAAATATTTATCCATTTAATTATCAACGAAAATACATTTCATTTTAGCATAGGAAAGACATAATATTGTGTCATGTGTCTGGAATCTTCCTTAACTAGTTTGCTTGTTGAATCTAGCACGTGGATCTCAAGTGTTTTTAGGTTAAGTTTACGCCAAGTAATGACTCGTTCCATTAGCTTTAAGCTCATTCCCCTCATTGTACAAAAATTTCTCTCTACCAAGACCTTTAGTAAACAGATTTATGATATTTTCTTTAGATTTTATGTAGTCAAAGAATATTATTTCATTCTTTAAAGCAAGTCTCATATCGTGTAATGGATTTGCCTTATATGCCTCAATTTGTCATTGTAAATTTGGTCATTAGCTCTTTTAAGAGCAACCATACTATCACAATAAATGCAAATGGCGGTAACAGGCTTTTGCCGCAACGAAATCTCTTATAGGAAGTTTTTAAGCCAATCCGCTTCTTGTTGAACGTGTCACAACCATTTGTTTTGAAATTTTACAAGATATAGTTTCCCCTGTAAATGTAAATACATATTAACTTATGGAATTACGATCCATATCGTTTTGAAACCAATTTGTACCACATCTTATAATATGGGAAGATATCTTGTGTAGTACAAACCATAGCTAATTGTATGTTTAAGGTACTTAAAAATTCTTGCCAACACAATCAAATATTCTTTTCATGGGTTGTGTGGGTACATATTAAGTCTACTAATCAAATATACCAACTCTGGCCTTGTACACTTCATGATATACATTAAACTACCAATAACACACGTCTACTCCAATTGTGATATATTATCACCTTGATTACATGGATACATAATGGGCATGTGTCAAATTGTAACCTTATGAATTCTTTTAAATCTAAATTCCACGAATTACATTAACAAGTCTCATATCATATCAAAACAAAAATATCAAACCAAGGGAAAGTAGTTCTAAATTTAACTTCGGAAAAGAACTCGTGTTATCAAACGTGTTTCATTCTTTATATATGAAGAATCTAGTTTCTGGTCCTTTCACTACAAAAAAACACGCTAATTCCAACGGACGGGGCAACGGATCCGTCCGTTGGAAACAAATTCTAACGGATAGCAACGGATATGTTAATGCTTTCAACGGGAGAGAATCCGTTGCAATTCCGTTGGAATTTTTAACGGATTTTAACGGAACATTTCCGTTACAAAATCCATTACAAATCCGTTAACAATTTGTGACGGATTGTAACGGATAATATCCGTTGGACATATCCGTTGCAAGGCCGTTAGAAACCGGGGAAAAATACTCTGACGGTCATCCGTTACTCATTGTAACGGACATCCGTTACAAATTGCAACGGATGACCGTTGATATTGTTAATTTCGAGGTCAAACCATCAATAACAAAAACATTTTCGAAAAAATGTCGTCGTCTTCGAATCGAAATATATATAGATCAAGGGAGTGGATGTATAGAAGAAAAGATCCTGTAACCGAAGAGATTACGCAAGAATTCTTACACGGATTAGAGCAATTCATGAGTTTTGCATCGATGCAGCCTTTGTGTCAAGAACGGGGGACAATGTTATGTCCATGCAAAAGATGCAAAAACATGAAGTTTCGAAGTCAAGAAATTGTTTGCAAACATCTGTATAAGGTGGGTTTCGTTGAAAATTACGAAATTTGGTTTTTTCACGGCGAAGATTGCGGTGTTAGAGATAGTGTGCAAGATGCACAAGTACAACGAAATGAAGAAGTTATTTATGAAGAATCAACGACCAATCCATATGTGGAAATGGTGTCAGATGCTTTTCCTGGAGTTGTTAATGAACAAACGCATGAAGAGATGCCGAACATCGATGCACGTCGATTCTTCAACCTATTGGATTCGGCGAAACAACCTATATATGAAGGTTGTCGTGAAGGTCAGTCTCGTTTATCTTTATCTTCAAGATTGATGAGTATTAAAACAGACTACAATGTGGCTGAAAATTGCATGGATTCATTTTGTAAAACAATGCGGGAATATTTACCGGAAAATAACCAAGCTCCCGAGACATACTACGAAACGAAGAATGTGTTAAAAGACTTGGGAATGCCACATGAGAAAATTGATGTTTGTAGAAACAGTTGCATGTTGTTTTGGGGAAATGATAAAGACTTGTTGGAATGCAAGTTTTGCGGTGCAAGCAGATTTCGGCCTAAAAAACCATCTTCACGGAAATACGTACCATACAAGAAAATGTTTTATATGCCTGTAGCAAACAGGTTGAGAAGGTTATATGAATAAAAAAAACCGCTGCAGCAATGAGATGGCACGCCGAACACTCCACGACCGAAGGTGTAATGCAACATCCATCGGATGTCAGGCTTGGAAAGATTTCAATGTAATATTTTCCGAGTTTGCACGTGAAACGAGAAATGTTTATCTTTGCCTGTGCACGGATGGTTTTAGTCCCTATGGACAATCGGGAAGTCAATATTCCCTCTGGCCGGTGATTTTGTCTCCTTATAATTTACCTCCCGAGATGTGTTTGAAAAGAGAGGTAATGTTTCTGACGTTGCTTATTCCAGGACCAGAATATCCGAAGAAAAGTTTCGATGTATTTTTGCAGCCCTTAATTCATGAATTACGACAGTTATGGAATGAAGGAATCATTGCTTATGACGTCAGTACTAAGCAAAATTTCAGATTGAAAGCGGTCTTGTTGTGGACAATTAGCGATTTTCCTGCGTATGGAATGTTATCAGGATGGAGCACGCACGGAAGATTAGCATGTCCTTATTGTATGGAGGATACAGATTCATTTCGACTAGTACATGGTAAGAAACCATGTTGGTTTGATTGTCATAGAAGATTTCTTCCTCGTGGTCATGCTTTCAGGAGAGATAAAAAACATTTTCGGAAGAACGTGGTTCAAAAAAAAGAGGCACCGTGCATGAAGACCGCCGAACACAAATCCTTTACGAAAGATTGAACACAATGGAGGATTTACAAGAATCAGTAGAATGCGGTGGAGATCGTGGGCATCGTAAACCAAAAGGTCAAGGTGAATGGCATAACTGGTATAAAAATAGTATCTTTTGGGAACTACCATACTGGAAATCATTGATATTACGTCATAATTTAGATGTTATGCATATCGAGAAGAACTTTTTCGATAACATCATAAATACTATTTTGAATGTGACGGGTAAAACGGAAGTGCTTGGTACATATCCTCATCTAAATGCAAATGAACTCACAGACATGAAAGTTCAACATTATGGATCGTGATTTAGAGACTACGTAAGTACTCGAACACACATTTATGTAAATTAATTGCATATAAGAGTATTAATTTGTTTTTTTATACATACAAGTGAAATGTTCTGATGAAAGACTTCCTACGTGGATAAAAGATTTGGCTAATGGTCCCGCACGAAATGTCATGTGTTGGCCAATCTTGTTTACTCGCGGCTACACGTTCCACACGTACGAACACGGAAAACATAGAAGCACATACAACTATGGAGTTTGCGTTAATAGTGATATAGAGGGTGATAACTTCTACGGTATTTTGCACCAAATCATACAACTGGAATATGCCGGTCTCGTTGGGTTGAAGGTTATGCTTTTTAAATGTCAGTGGTTTGACCCAACCGTAGGACGCTGAATACGAAAAAAACCGTTGGGGAGGAATTGACGTCAACCCGTCACGACAATATGGTAAGTATGATCCCTTCATCACAATAGATCAAGCAGATCAAGTATGTTACGTGCAATATCCAACAACATTGAAACGTCGAAGAGAGGAGTGGTGGTCCGTAGTAAAGATCAAGCCACGAGGGATCATAAGCTCTGATGACAAAGAAGATCCGTTGCAACCCGATCATCCGCAAACAAACTAGAGAGTTGTTTCTTTTAAATAAAATAAAATAAATTTTCATATTGGTGCATTGTGAAATTTGGAGACCATATCGTGCAAAATCTTCCTCAGGAGCCTCATATTTTCTAACTATAGTAGATGACTATTCGCGGGGAACATGGATTTATCTCATATAATAAAAACTGAAGACCATTTTATTTGTAAAATTTTGTTGCATTATTGGAACGCCAATTCGGAAAGAGGTAAAACTAGTTCAAAATAACAATGGATGAGAATTTATCTGCTTGTTTGTTTTTTATGTTGATAAAGGGATTTTCCATGAGACTTCATGTGTAAGGACACCACAAAAAAATGGACGTGCTGAGGGTAAATTGTACTCTGTCAATTCCAAGCTAATCTACGAATTCAGGTTTTTGGAGATAGTATTTTTACTATTGGGCATCTCATAAATCGTGTTACGTCTTTAGTTATTTGTGGTAAGACCCATATGATATTCTGCATGGTTATGTATTTGGATATTTGTGCTATCTTAACAATTAGAAGAAGTGGTGATAAATTTGTTCCATGTGGTATACGTTGAATATTCTCTAGATATTCGTCTCGTAAAAAGAAAATGATATGTTCTTCATCTTATAACTCGAAAATTCATGATCTCAAGTGATGTTGCATTATGTGAGGATCAATTCTGTTCTCACACTTTGAAAGTAAAAATATTATAGTCTTCCGCAAATTGGTACCCTATTTTGAGAAAATGATGATGATGTCTATCGATCACCGTTGTAGTCAGACATATCAACCGACAAACAACAACCTGTTCTCTTGACCCTGAATCTAACTCCTTGATTCCAAAAATGTTCTGTGATGATTTGGAATTAGGAAAACAACAGAAAGTACCTTCGGTTATCTTGAGAGACTATGTACTTAATTTTGTACATATTCAAAACATGCCAAAGACTTTGTATCATATTGCTAATTCGATTTTTTATACCTGAATCTCACAAGTTCATCGGGCTTTCCTAGTATCTCTTGCAGATAACAAAGAACTATATTCATATCGTGAGGCCTTGCCAGATAAACATTGGCGAAAAGCAATGCAAGATGAGCTTCAGGCATTTCATAACAATCACACGTGGGACATTACTACACTACCACTGCACAAAAAGGACATCGGATGTAAATGGATGTTTCACATTAAGTATTGTTCTAACAGTACCATCGAAAGGTGCAAGGTTCATCTAGTCATTCTGGGGGAATAATGAGACTTAAAGAGTGGATTATGATGAATTTTTTTTGCTACAGTTCATACACTCTCGTTGTTGTTGCCTCTAGATAGTAGAAAGTTCACCATATGAATGTTCATAATATTTTTCTGCATGGGGATCTCGATGATGAAGTGTACATGAAATTTCCTACTGGTTTTCAATCTGCTATGCCAAATCAGGTGTGTTGACTCCAAATATCGTTGTCTAGACTCAAACAAGCACCCTCATGTTGGTTGTCCAAACTCAGTAGTCTGAATCTGATAATTTTTGTTATTCATCTTCCACAATCAAGATTTACGTTTACATGTCTTTATTTATGTAGATGATTTTCTTGTTACGAGAAATATACCAGATCCTATAATCATCTTTAACTTTTACCTGAGCTCGTGTTTCTACAGGAAGCACCTAGTTCCTTTAAAGTAATTTCTTTGGATTGAAGTAGCTCAAATTTAATCAGGAATATCTCTGTGTGAACGCAATTATGCTCTTGACATTATATCTAAAAAGGGTTTACTCGGAAGCAAAATGGTCAGGTTTCTAATTGAGCAAAACCACAAGTTATCTATCTCCACAAGTCCGTTGAAGACTGATCCAAAAAAGTATTAAAGACTTGTAGGCCACCTGATCTATCTGCTTCCCACACATTTTCAATCTCACTTACGGTGTCCACACTTTGTCACAGTTAATGCAAAATCCATGCAAAATAGGATTAAGAATTTTTCCAAGGGCCATCCTTTACAAATTGTAACGGATTCCCGTCGGAAATTTACATTCCCGATACGATTACGGCTAAATGGCGGCTCGTCTGCCTTTCCAACGGGCATCCGTTACAATTTGTAACGGACCTCCGTTGGAAAGGCAGACGAGCCGCCATTTAGCCGTAATCATATCGGGAATGTAAATTTCCGACGGGAATCCGTTACAATTTGTAACGGATGCCCGTTGGAAATCTGAAACGTCACGTCAATTTAATGACTGACCGAAGGTGTAATGCAACATCCATCGAAGGTATATGTTGCGGCGGATTTTTTCTTATTTCAACGCCAAACAAATCCAGAAATCTCAAACGCTACCAAAACTTACAAAAATGAGAAGACGTTTTATAGGAAGTGGGGGAATGTTGGCCGGTTCCGCGGGAGCGCCTCCCCCGCCGCCACCACCTCCATATCGTCCTCCGTCACCAGTAGCGGCACCGCCGCTATTTGTTGACGAGGACGATATGGTTGATATAGATGCCTTGATCGATGATTTCGATGGGTGTCCAACCCTACCGATCATCGATCCTGAACGTTCTCCTGGAACGTTATGGTAATGTTAATGTAATTTTATGAATTTCATTTAAATTGCGGTAAATATTACTAACTTGATATTTTGCTATACAGGTTTGATGAGAGTGATGTCTTAAGACACACTAATAACAACATGATTTGGGGATCGATGCAAGACGATCTCTTTTACTCCTGGCAAGTTACGCCAGAAGTTGTGCGCCAGCGATGGTGGCGCACTTTTGTGGTAAGTTTTATTAATTATATTTGAATTTTAAAATTAAAAATATATATTTGAAAACTACTAATTATATAATTCTGTTTGCAGCGTTCATACAGATGACGCCGAATTCATACAACGCGCATCTTCACTACATGGGTGCGCGATATGCAGATTCGGATGCGCATCATGATGAATGGTGCGAAGCGGAACTACTACACCAACAACAGCAGACCGAAATAGGCAACCGAAACGGTCGTCAACAAATTGATTGAGCATTGGGAGTCCGCATCATTCAAGGCCAAGAGCGAGAAGGCTAAAAAAAATCGCTACGGTGAGAAGGTTCCCGGAGATGGTCCCCATCGCCATACTTCGGGATCAAAATCATTCGCGAAAAGAAAAAAAGAATTGGTAAATTTTAAATTATTTAGATTTTTTATTCATTTAAATATTTATCTAACAAAAATTTTTTATATTGTAGACGCAACGGATGGGAAGAGAACCGACTCTTCTTGAAGTGGTATTAGAAACCCACGCAAAGAAGAAGTCGGTTGTCGGGGAAGAGGCCGAAGAACCGGAACTCGTCGATCCTCGAGCGACCCAAACCGTGAGAGCTGTGACGGAGAAGATCACACAGCAATCTCAGGCTTGCGGTTCAAGCCCCGACGACCTCAGTCCTTTACAAAAGGACCAAATCTATTTAGAGGTAATAATTTATTATTTTGTTTCTAAATTATTAATACTTTAACGTCGGTTGTACCCTCAAAGTCGAACTGGACGCCGAATTCGATGATAGACTTTGTCTACTGCTTGCCCCTATAATCTTCATAGATTGAATTCTGTTGTATTTGGTTGAACTTCATTTGAACAACAAAATTCACGTTTGTTTTTTGTTGGTTTTTTTACTATTATTCAATAGAATGTATTATTGTTAGTATCGATGTTTTTGTGGATTTACTATTATCGTACAAGGGTCTTATAGGGTCGCATGAGACGTCCAAGGGTCATATTTGGTCGCATGAGTCGTCCATGGGTAATGTTTGGTCGCATAAGTCCACTACAAAAAAACTAAAAACCTTTTAGTTTTAATTTTTTTTTATTTTTTTTATTTCTTTTTAAATGTTGCAACGGGCATCCGTTGGGAATGGTAACGGGCATCCGTTGCTAATTTTTTCCCGCCAAATTGTTTCCCACCCTTTTGCAACG
>CM071873.1:35346718-35438403 GCA_036759665.1 Gynandropsis gynandra | reverse complement strand
GGATGTCCGTTGCAAAGATTTCCGATTTTGCAACGGACCGCCGTTGCACACCAACGGCCGTCCGTCACAACGTTTTGCAACGGTGATCCGTTACCATTATTCTAACGGCTGATTCCGTTGAAAGTCCGTTGCAATTTTGTAACGGAAAATATCCGTTGGAAGGCCGTCACGAATTGCAACGGATCCTCATTTGCAACGAACTTTTCGCGACGGACGGAAATCCGTTGGTGTCCGTTGGAAACGGCTGTTTCCAACGGATTTTTGGCGATTTCCAACGGATTCGTCCGTTAGAAATCGCCAGTTTTTTTGTAGTGTTTATACAGTAACAAGGGTTTTAAACTTGTGTTTGAATTTGATAAGGTTATAGGCCTTAAAGGTAGGATGTTTGTTGGAAAGAGTTACCTTAGTGAGAGACTTTTCTAACTCATTGTTGTTTTTGTTGTAATTGATGATATTATGAATAATGATGATGCTTCTATGTATATGAGTGAGTCATCTAGTTTGACATGTAATTTTTCGTTCTTTACAAAGAATGGTAATTTTAGATCTCTTGTCCAAATGTTCTTTGCAAACAAAAGTTAAATTTGAAGTTTGTATAGAATCAAAATATGCAATATGTCAATTGAAAAAGAAAAGGAATGAAGTTCTTAGTTTATTCTTTCGGATTTATGTGACTTTCAAGCAACTCCAAGTAGAGTATGAAAAAAATATTCCATAACATTTATTGAGGATTGCAGTAAGTTTTCTTATGTATACTTGATACGTACTAAATATGAAGCCTTGAGTATGTTCAAGTTATACAAATCCGAAGTTGAAAAACAACTTTAGAAAAGAATAAAAATTTTGAGGTCGAATAGAGGTGGAGAGTATCTATTTAACGATATTATAGAATTTTGTTCTTCTCATGGTATAGTGCATAAAAAATGTATCATATACTCCACAACAAAAATGGAGTAGTCGAATGAAGAATAGAACATTGAATGATGTTTTGAATAGATATTCTCATAAATTGAGTAATCAATCTCCCTACGAGTTGTGTAAAAGGAGATTTCTACATACAAAACTATGAAAATGTGGAGTTGTCTTGTTAAAGTGCAAATTTTATTACCAAAAAGAACTGAATTGACAAAAAAAAAACTATAGATTGCACATTATTGGATTTGCATTGCAAGGAATATTGGAACTTCGGAATCCCACATTGAAAATTGAGTGATTTAGTAAACATTATTTATAAAGTGGCCATTAAATAAAAGAAATTGAATGTACATTCAAATGGGTTAATATGTGCGTGTGTGACTTGAAGTTCATCCACTTGATTGGTAACTGATTTGTCATTGATCATACTAAATTTAGCATCTTTTCAGTCAAGAATCGCTTTGAAGATGCGACTTCAGTCTAATACTATTTTTCCAAGGCCATCCATAATTCACATGTAGAATTCCATTTCGAGTAGTTGTCATATGGAGAGTCATTCAAAGCACATTCAAAATGTAGTTTTTACAACTAAATTCATTCTCTGTTCTAGAGACTTTTCTATTTTGACATTTTCTTCATCACTAAAACCTTCTCCTTCGCCTGCATTTATGATCATAGAAGGATACATATTCAATACATATGCAACCCAAAGTGTTGATATATAGAACAATATATTGTGTTGACAATATGTAAAATCCTTGCCCTTGAATTTTTCAAGCTTCTAACCATGATTGTTTTTTCACACCCGACATGGATTGTTCCATCACAAAAGTATTTCTGTCTTTGATTGTTAGAACCAATGAGTACGGATATATAGAATTATGAACAAATTATAAATATCTTTTAATTGATAAATTGAAATCAACAACTAATGTACAAAATATCATAAGGGATTTTGATTGAGACCTGCATATAGTAATGTCTTAATAGAAAAAAGTTCACAAGTGATTAAAATTGATCTTCTGTCGAATTTATTTTCTATTTTTTTCATGAATTATAGAAAATGGAAGAATGAATGTAAGAATGAATGTCATGTTTTTTCTGAGTGTCTCAATCCAATGATATTTGGATCATTCTTATAACTAGCTACCAACCCGCGTGATGTGTGGGAAGATATAAAATTATAATTTTTAGAATGTATATAAATATTATGTATTAGTTCAATGAAGAAGTGTTCATATATGACGATGTATTGAATAAAATGTACCATAATATATAAAGATCAAACAATTTTATTTACACACACAGTTTGAGCTTTGAAGCTTATTATTATAAAGAGAATATAAAACTTTTGGTAAGCAAAATTCCTTACAAAGAAAGAACACATTAACCAGAGCTTTCAAGTTTCATGTTTCCGACACGAGTCTCATGTTCCATACATCCTTATCTGAATAGCACTTAAAGTCGTAGAAATATATATTTCAATATATGTATATATTGAAATAAAAAATTATACAATAAAACAATTATATCAACCATCCCGCGTGGAGCGTGGGTTATAATCTAGTACTAATAATAATACATGGACCACGATTAAGAAACTTCTTTATTTTTGAAGACTTCTTTTATTGGGTTTCTCCTCCTAATATTTTGTTTGAAATTTAGACTAATTTATCAAAATTTAGATTTAATATCAAGACATCTAATATATTGTATTGGTGTGATTATGTTAAATGAATACATTTATGGTAAAGGGAGATAATCTAGAAAATGTTTTTTCTCGTTCTCTAACAGAGGTTATCAATATGTTACGTAATACAAAATAAAATATCTGAAAAATTTCAAGATATAATGAATGTATAAAAAACTTAACTATCGTTTCGTGCAAAATTACAACTCTACAGTCTTAATTAATTATTATTTACAGCTCTTGCGTGTCTGAGTTTCATATTAAAACGATGAGTGTTCTAATTCGAAATAATTTGTTAAAAAAATAGAAAATATACCCTATACTATAATAAATCTCTATAACATAGATAATGTCAAATTGCATAGATATTTAGAAAAATGCCCTCGAAAATAAAATTTTCCTTAATTTATTACAAAGAAAATTATTTTCTCTTTATGTAGAATTATATAGTTTCCTATTTTGGCAGATATCTTGTCCAACTTGATCTAGTTTCCTCGTTTGCAAATAGTAAATACCAATAGCAAGAACATAAAAAGAAATTACTTATAATCGTTGTAACTAAATTAATATAAATCGATTTATAATATAGTTTGTGGAAGAGAATTATAGACAATGCCAAACACTAATTCAAAATCAAAATAAACTAAGAACACATTGACATGGCTATGGAATAAGCTAAATCAATCTAAAGCTTAAACCTCTTAAGAGATACACCAAGAAACAAACACCATTGCTTCGATCGACCATTCTCAAGAACAAACACCATTGCTTCGATCGACCATTGTCATGAACATCACCATTGCTTTGTGTCTATTGCTCTCATTCGGTGCCAGCTAACTGCAAAGAGCCCTCTTCATCAACTTGAGGATCAAACTGTTGAATCTTTCTTGAGAATGTTGTCGTGATACTTGAGCCTCCATCTACATCAGCTTGCACAATTTCAAGAACAATTTAACAGATTCAACATATTTGATGTTTTAAAACCCTAAATGAAAAACTTTTGAATTAAAAGAAAGATAATCCTCACAGCTTCCATCAAAATCTGAAGATCTGCATCAAGGATTTGTTGACCGAGTTTTTGAAGGCCATATCTAAGCTCCTTGAGGTTTATCTTGCTCTTTTTGTTAGTGTCCATCTTCTCAAATACTTCTTTTATATAGCTACTTCCTCCACTAACAAGTGCTCGACTATCACCTAAAAGTAGAAAGTTTAATCCGGAGTTCGAATCTTAATTATTAAAGAGATGCGGATTTTAGGATCGAAAGCCTTATAAAACATAGAGAACGATCCCTTATTTATAAACCATTAACACATTAGAAAATCACTCACACGCACGCATATATATATATATATATATATATATATATATATATATATGTAACAAACTAATTATGATTCATGGGAAGATCATGAGAGGGTCCATGTTGACTGTTATCCCAAGACTCCCTCGGCATGCTATGATGGTTATTTATATAGGCGTCCCCATCTTCTCCGGCGTCTCTCTCCGCTGCTTCCACCGCCGCCGCCGCACTACACATCATCAACACCTTCTCCCTCGTGGAGACCACCACGAAGAGCAGTAGGAGCAGCGATACTTGTGATGCAATCTTCATACCTTACTTAATTTCTCTTCTATTTTTCATTGCTTTAAATAGATGATTTTCTAGTGGGCTTGTATAATTTTAAATTATGGTTTATTTATGGATTTTAATGTCAAATCATCAGAAGGCATCATCATGAACTAAATTATTACCCTTTTTAAGTTTTTTATTGATTTGGTGTTATATGATATTTTTTTTGAAGAAAATTACATTTTATTTATAGTCTATAGTATCTATACTAATCACAATGCAACACCTTGGCAATCAAAACGGTCCACAATGCAATTATGTCAATGTGGACACTATATTACATGTAAGATAACTAATGGGGCATTTCAAGAATTAAAATAATATAATTATATCAATCATTTTGTCTTAGTATTTAATCATAGATTCGATTACGTCACTTTTTTTTACTATATATATTCATTTATATTGCTTGGGGTATATATTTATTATTTATCATGTATTTATGAACCACACACCACATCCACAATGCAATTTTGTGATAATCAATATTCAAATCCACGTAATTGTTATTTTTTAGTGACAATGATAAAAATAAGAAAAAACTTTCTAATTTTGTTTAAATTATTGCATATTGCATCGTTTCAAGACATGTTAACATTTTGATGAGGCTGTATATTAATGATATAGTTTTAGTTTGTTGATAATTTTAAGGCGAAAAAATTTGACTTATTAATTGCAGAAAGAGATCTCTAAGATTATGAGAAGAAATGAGTTATTTTTCTTGATTTGTGGCAAATAAGCTGAAGACCACGAGGACCTGGTTTCGAGTGAAGTTCTGGTGTTGGAGTACATCTTTATAAGCACGAACACATCTAGGGTTAGGATATGGATAAAAGTGAGACAATCGTTGATATTTTATTATAAAGTATTATGAGAGCATTTTGAGTGTAAAAATACGATTTAGAGTAATTTGGATAGAAGAATAGTAAGTTATTACACGATCTAACTTATGGAGAATTAACTATGGTAGTCTTGAGTACTTTGTATTGAAAAAAAGTGTAAAAAGACTAACTCGTGAATAAAACTGTTATTGTTTAAAAATTTCTATTTTTCTTATTAATAATTGCTATCAAAGTTGTCTTCCTAAATACTTCAATTGGTATCAGAGCTGGTCACCAAATCTTAGAGTTAATCTAAACATTGGTGTGAGATCTTAGAAGATAACATGGAAGGACCGAGAGATTTGTACTCTTTTGGTAAATCAGTTATGCTAGGTGCCTCAAATTATGGATACTGAAAAGTGAAGATGCGAACAAGCATCAGAGGTATCGATGAAGATGCGTGGAGTGTATTAAAAGATGGCTGGAATACACCAACTGTGATAGATGAACATGGGAACATCAAGGAGAAACCATCAGACCAATGGACACCAAGTGAGAAAAGAAAATCGACTTTTAATGCAAAAGCACTTACAACTATTTTCTCATCTGTAGATATCAATGAATTTTTAAGCAAATTAAATGATGTGAATATGCAAATGATGCATGAGATATTTTGGAGACCATTCATGAAATCACTTCTAGTGTTAAGAAAACTCGATTTGATATTTTGGATCATCAATTCAAAAATTGGAGATGAGAAAATATGAAAGTATGAAAGAGTTAAGCAATATGATGAATGCAATTATTGATGAAGTAAGTGTACTTGGTCAAGCATTTGAAGAGAAGAAGCTGGTGCAAAAATTACTTAGATGTTTACCTAAAAAATTCCATGCTGAGAAGGCAGCTATGAATATATCATTAAATACTGATACAACAAGTTTTAAGGAAATTGTTGGAATTTTGGCACCATATAAATTAGAGCTTCAACTTGAACACGGAGATACATCAAAGATGTAAATAACGGAGTAGTTCTTCAAGCTACTAATGAAAGTTCAAGATTAAATGATCTTGAAGAAAATGTAGTACTACTGACTATAAAATTTAGAAAATTCATGAAGAAATATTTAGGGTTCAAGCGTTCTAATAACGAGGATCAAGGGAATAAAGGAAAGTCTGGTTTAAATGTCATGAATGTAAAGGATTTGAAAACTTCAAGTAAGAATGTCCAAGTATTACAAAATGAGAAAGTGTTTTGAAGAATTTATGAGAAACGTCATGTTACAATTGTAAGGGTTTCGATCACCACAAAAATGAATTTGGAGGTTCCAGTATGAACAAAGAAAAATCACTAATCACTTATAGTGAATCCAGTTTCGATTATGAAGAAAGTTGTGAAGAAGATATGACAAACTTTGTTACTTTAATTGGTATAGTAAAGGAGAGTGAATGTGAAGCCAGAATTATTGAATAAGGTTATATCTACAATAAGTGGCTGAAGATGAGAAAAAACGCAATATATAACTTGTCAAATCTAATGAGAAATTAGAAAAAAAAACTTCAAGAGATTCAAAAGGTGTTGAATCAGAAGAAAGAAGAAGTTGTACTGATTAAGAGTCAACTTGATGAAACAAATAAACAACTGAGGAAGCTCTCAAATTGTACTGAGAAACTTGATCATATGTTGTTTATACGGAAACAAAGACCAAATCATGGAATTGGATATGTTGGGAACAAATGAAATTCTCAAAACAAATTTGAATCTTGAGGGAAATTGATAGATCTTACCACAATGAGGTATGCGAATACATTAGCTGGTGTGAATGAGACACGGAGATTTACATTTAAGCCGAGGGACAACAGAAGAAATTCTAGTTTTGAATCCGGTTCAAACAAAAGATGGTACATGTATGCTTATTCAGTCTAGAAGATGTCCTTCTTTTCAATATCATTGAAACAACTTCATAAGATGTTATTTTTATGGTATGATTGGTCACAAACAATTCAATTGAGACAGAAAAAACAGGTATGATTCATATGAACATTCTAAACTTAAAATTAAGCAGATTTGGATAAGGAAAATTGATCTTGAATACAATGTTGTATACATTTATGCTAAAAAAGATAGATCAAATATTTTGTGCTTTGATAGTGGATGTTCTAGACACATGATAAGTACTAGAGAACTTTTTTGTCAAATTTTACTGAAATCAAGAATGCTGAAAGTGTTTTATTTTGAGTCGGGAACAAATGAAGAATTCTTGACAAAGGAGATGTGTAAATTCCAGGACCATCTTTGTTGAGCAATGTTCAATATGTTGTAAGATTAATGTCTAATTTTATTAGTATTGATGAGTATTAATTAACTATATGACTACAATCATAAGGTTCAGTTTACTAAAAAAATATTAATAATGAATTTTGATGGAAAATGTACAGGAATAAGATCGTCAAACAACTACTATATGTGGTCTGAGGAGAAAATATTTGTCAAAGTAATAGAAGACATTCTCTCCTTATAGCATTAAAGATTAGAACATATCAATTATCGGCCACTCGTAAAACTCTCTGGTTCGAAGATTGTTAGAGGTATGCCCAAATTGAATCTTGATAAATCTGAAACACGTAAGCCTTTTTAGTTGGAAAAGCAAATAAAGGTTCATCATAAAAAATATCCGAGGTTAAGACTGGAAAAATACTGGAATTGGTTCATATGGATTTAATGGGACCAATGAAAACAAAGAGTTTTGATGGAAAAAAATAGATTTTTGTGATTGTTGATGATTTTTCGAGATATAATTGGGTTAAATTTTTTAGAGAAAAATCTGAAACTTTTGTATTTGTACTTACAAATGAAAAATCCCAAAGGAAACATTGGACGAATTCGAAGTGATCATGGAAAAGAGTTTGAAAATGATACATTTCACAAGTTTTGTCTGAAACATAGTTCATGAATTTTCTGCCCCAAAAATACCACAAAAAAATGGTGTAGTTGAAAGAAAGAATAGAACTCTAAAAGAAATGACACGTGTTATGCTTCATGCCAAATCTATTATCGTTTTTTGGTAGAAGCGATAAGGATAACATGTTATTTCATAAATCGAGTTTATGTGCGTTCTGGTATGTTACGAGTATCATATGAGCTCTGGAAAGGTAAGGGGCCAAATATGAGTTATTTTTATATGTTTGGATGCATTTGTTATGTTCTTATTGACAAGGATAATCTTGGAAAATTTTATGCAAAAAGTGATGACAACATTTTTTGGGCTATGGAACTAATACAACTGCTTACAGAATCTATAATTTAAAAACAAGAACTATTATTGAAACTATGAATGTTGTGTCAGATGAATATCATCTCACTGAGAAAAGTGCATTCCCTTTTTCTACAGATACATTTCAAGAGGAATCTGGTAATAGAACTTATGTTTCAAGTATAACTAATGAACTCTAAAAGGGTGAAGTTAGAGTGGAAGAAGAACGTGTGAATGAATATCAAAACGATAGAAGAAAATCATCAATTGTTCATCGAAATCATTCTATTGATGATGTTACTGGTGATATCGGTGATTATAGAAAGAGAAGAGGTAAATCTAGGGTAAATTATCATGACATGGTCAAATTTGTATGTTTTACATCTCAGACAGAATCCAAGAATGTTAGTGATCCACTAAATAAAAAAACAGATGGAATCCGACATGATAGTGCAGTTTTGTTGTACTGTGACAAAAATGGAATCACCGTTAATTTTGGGAGAGTTGCTTTTGGACCAGATTATTAGTTTGGGTTTTTCAAATGCCAAGAAATTCATCTTACCATTTTCATGTATGATTCAAAATATCATAAGAAAAAAATCTCTCCGTGAATTATTTTAAAAAAACGATATGTAGTCAAGATACTTGCGATCGACACTACAAGAAAATCAGGTTTTAGGGACTGAAAAATCCGTCACTAAACAGGTTTAGGGACGTATTAGGGACGACCAGAGGTAATCCCCAATCGCGCGTCTCCAAATGCTATCCGTCCCAATTAGGGACGGAAAGTTCAGTCCCCAATCCGTTCCCAATTAGGGACGGAAAAAGTACTCCCAAACAGTCCCGAGATTGGAGACGAACCGGATTTCGTCTCTAAAAATTGGAGACGGACCGTTGCAGCCGTCCCTAAATTTAGAGACGGCAAAAATGATCCGTCCCTAAATTTAGAGACGGCTAATTTTCGTCCTAAATTTAGGGACGGCTATTATCCGTCCCTAATTTTTTTTAAAATAAAAAAAATAAAATTTAAAAAAATTTCGATTACATTAAAAGATAAAAATTAGTACCTAACAATAATTACAAAGCATACATATAACCAACATTTTTAATCCTAAGCCGTTGGAAGTATTTCCGATTAGTCGTGATCGGAATCACTGTTTTGAACTGCATCCCAATCGATGTTAGGCATTTGCGCTTTCATCATGCGTAGAAGCTTATCCATACGGCTATCTGATCGTTCAGCATGCTTTCTTGATAGTTCAGCCTCCTTTCTTGATAGTTCAGCCTCCTTTAGTGCTTGTTCAACGCGCCTGTCGAATTCTTGGAACCTTTCGGATATTTGATACCGGAGATCGTAATCCGATACTTTTTCTTTACATTTGGATGAAGTTGAATGTTTTGAGGCCATTGCTCCAAGTCCGAAAATACGACCTTTGTATGGCGTAACTTGCTGTAAAACAAATATCGAGAATTAATAACATTTATAAATAGTGAAATTAGATCATAGTAGAATGTCATTATTACCTCGAGATACAACTCGTTGTACTCTTCCTGACTAAGAGTAGTTTGTGAGTCGTCTTCTCTCGGGGGAATTTGCGATACTCGCTCCGCTGCCATGTTTTCAATTTCATCGTGAAGGCTTTTCGCCTTAGGATCTACCCACGAACCATCTGACTTCTTAATGTGCGTATGTTCCAACAATTCTAGATACGATGGTTCGGATCCCTTCTCTTTCGCCTTAAAAAAAATAAAAAAGACATAGATTAATGAAGTGTTAATTTTATATAAATGCATAAAAAATTGAATAAAGCTTACCAGATCTTCGTATACTTCCGCAAAAGAACGAGATCCTGCCGTGTGTACGCTTATCCCGTATCCTTCTCTATCAGAACGCCGGAATTTACTTGCTCGCTCGCTCTTTTCCTTAAATTCTGGAGAATCCCAATATGCGCACATGTGATCCCAAATATTTTCCGCCATCCATAGACTTGAGACGCTTTGCCGTATTTCTTTCAAATTCGGACTTTACTAGTCCGGTAAGGGCGGGATTCCAATAAAATTTTTGCTAAAATAATAATAAGCTTATTATATTTAAATTGTAATTTAAATTACTTGATAAAATTAAAAATTGTTTAAAACATACCACCAATGATTTCCACCATCGTTGCTTAATATCTGGATCGGACGTGTCCAATTGTAACACGATCGATCATAATCAGTTGTTATCGTAGCTGTTATGTGACGATTAAGTTGATTATATCCAAACCTACAAATCAAAATGAAAGATAAATTAACATTTAATTAACTATTTATAATTGAAATTTGAAATTGAGTATACGTACCATAGTCCGCCGCTTCCTCGATCAGGGTCTATAAGAGGAAGTTTGCGTCGTTCTTCGTCCATTGCTAAAATTTCTTCCACTGTTGGTTCCTCGTATATATCCGGATCGTGATGCAGTACTTGATCGGGTGGTGGTTATATTTGCGGATAATATGGCATATATTGCCCCAATTGTGTCGATCAAGTGTTTCTGAAGAAATTTGGATTCATATAATCATCAAACCCTGAATTGGAATGTCGAGAATGAGATGAAAGGTTGCCACTTTCCTCGGACTGAGGGCGGTTTCTTGTTTTACCGCCTCTTCCAACGCGGCGCGACATACTGAAATGTTAAATTAAAGTATTACGACACCATCCCCAAACCAATCATCTCAATTTCTAAATTTCAACGTAAATTTCTCAATTTCAAACCAATCAAATCTAGCATCAACATATACTTCTAACATCAACACATAAATAAATAGCTAAATTCCATGCTCCCAATTCCAGCGAAATTCCATGTTCCTACCAAGATTTTTTTCAACTAGTCTTGTATGAGTATACTAATTATAACTACCCAAAATTTCAATGTAAAACACAGAATCGAAGATTACTCAACACAAATTCGAGACTGCAATAGACTGAAATTGATGGGTTCAACACAAAATCGAGACTGGTATACCTGAACGGAAAATGCGAACGGGGCGGCGACGGAGGAGGGGAGGGCGGCGGCGAA
Organism: Gynandropsis gynandra; assembly: GCA_036759665.1. Taxonomy (NCBI): domain Eukaryota; kingdom Viridiplantae; phylum Streptophyta; class Magnoliopsida; order Brassicales; family Cleomaceae; genus Gynandropsis; species Gynandropsis gynandra. The sequence continues at coordinate 35,427,039 of CM071873.1, read as the reverse complement.
CGGGGTGGCGACGGAGGAGGGGAGGGAGATACGAACGCGGCAGCGACGGAGGAGGGGAGGGAGATACGAACGCGGAAGCGACGGAGGAGGGGAGGGAGATGCGAACGGATGGGTTAACGTAGGAGGGGAGATGCGTTCAAACGCGGCGGCGACAGGAGAGATGTGGGCGACGGAGGAGGGGAGGGAGATGTGAACGCGGCGGCGATGGAGGAGGGAGGGAGATGCGAACGCGGCAGAGACGGAGGAGGAGAGAGATTCGATCGCGGCATGAAGAGTCTGCAATGGAATAAAAAATTTATATTAATTTGGGGACGGACACATAAAATCCGTCCCCAATTGGGGACGTTTGCATCACACCCGTCTCAAATTGGACATAGCTGAGGCCCGTCCCCACTTGGGAACGGCTCATCTGTCTCTAATTGGAGACGGTTCAACCTTCCGTCCCCAATTCCGGGATCGGGGATTGATCAGGACCGGGGCCGGGACGATTGACCGGGGACCGGGGCCGAGACGATAGATCGGGATCGGGATGATAGATCGGGATCCGTAAATGTATAATCATCAAAAAACGTATAATCATTGAGAAACAATTCGTAAACGTATAATCATTAAGAAATAGAAACAATCATTAAAAAATATATAAAAATAATCCATAAACGTTTTAACATGATTCATCATCAGAGTCACATAATTGTTCTGTCGACTCTTTTGTATCTGATTCAAATTCGTCATCTTCTTTTTCTTCTATATCTTCATAAAGATCATCTTCATTTCTTTCGATTTCCTCCATTTCATCGTGCGTAAGTTCTTCAACGCGTACATCGTCAATAGCAATAATCTCGGTCATTTGTTGTTGCATTGGAAATTGTTTTTGTTCTGTGTTGTCGATAAATTTGCCCTTCGGAAGTATCTTCATTGCGACACACCAACCTGAAGATCTTCTAATATGCGGATAGGAAACGTAACAAACTAGATCGGCTTGTGACGCAAGAATAAAAGGCTTGTATTTTGCATATCTTCGTGTGGAGTTAACTTCTACAACCCCTAGTTTGTTTACTCTTGTTCCGCGACCGATTACTGGATCGAACCAATCAGTAGTTTGTTTACTCTTGTTCCACGATCGATTATTGGATCGAACCAATCACATCGAAATAATATCACTTTTAAACCGACATAACCTACAAAACATATCAAAATATGAGTCAATATCCAAAATGACATACGTGGTAAGGATAACATTGTTTTAAACTTGTTTTCTATACCTGGATATTCCAATTGTAAAATTTCATTTAAAATCCCATAAAAATCCGGTTCATCGACCGATGCACAATAGCTTTCACCTTTCACACATACACCATAATTCATCGTTCGACTTCAATTTCCCATGTTCGTAAGTGTGAAAATTATAACTACGTGTAAACTACATAGTCCAACTCATAACTTTCACAATCGATCCTTTGACAAGATCTCGTAGCCACAACGGGTGATTGCCCATCTCAACCTGCAGTACATGTACAAACTTAGACACATCGTCAGAATATTATAAAAGTTATTTATGTAAAATTTCATTACTTACATATTGTCTGATCCATGTGGAGAAATATTTTTCTTTAAGTTCTTGGAGTTGAGAATCATCAATGTTCGTATATGTATTCTTCAATATATCATTTACCGCACGAAGCCGCATTAGGAGATCCAGTTCAATTTCGTTGGATGTATCCGCTCGAACATTGATGATTCAATATGTAACTCCCTTCGTGAGCAATACTCTTCTAGATCCTTGCGTGATTTAATATTGTCTTTCGTCTTCCCTGTGATATTCAGTACTGTATTGATGATGTTATCCAAAAACTTCTTCTCTATGTGCATCACATCAAGATTATGTCGAAGTTTTAGATTTTTCCAATACGACAAATCCCAAAATATGCTCTTCTTGTACCAATTACGAGTAATTCCATAACCACCAATTCTCGGATGATTGTTCCCTCCGCAATCTATACTCCTCGGAATACCCAAAGCAAGAGGTCGTTCATACAAAATCTCTTTGCCGGTCAAAACTGGAGGAGGAGATTTCCGCACAACTACTTTCCTTTTGAAATTTCTCTTATTGCACCGTAATGCATCATCAATAGGAAGAAAACGACGATGACAATCAAACCAACTCGTCTTTCTTCCATGTTTCAACTGAAAAGCATATGTTTCCTTCATGCAATATGGACAAGCCAATCGACCATGCGTTGTCCATCCAGATAACATACTATAAGCTGGAAAATCGCTTATTGTCCACATGATAGCACCTGGTAACATAAAATTTTGTCGCCTCGAGACATCGTACGCTTGAACTCCATTCCACAATTCTTTTAATTCTTCAATAAGTGGTTGAAGAAATATATCCTAACTTATTTTCGGATGATTAGGCCCGGGAATCATTATTGTTAAGAACAAAAATTCTCGTTTCATGCTCATATCCGGTGGTAAGTGGTAAGGTGTCACTATAACTGGCCACAATGAATAATTCTTCCCAGACATCCCAAATGGATTAAAACCATCGGTACAAAGGCCTAAATAGACATTTTGACTCTCAGCCGCAAAATCAGGATATACCTTGTTAAAGTGTTTCCACGCCTCACCATCTGAAGGATGACCCATCTTTCCTTCACGACTTGAATGCTCAGCATGGTATCTCATGTCGCTCGCGGTCTCCACAGATTGATACAATCTTTTTAATCTATCTGTAATTGGTAAATACAACATACGACGATATGGAACTGATTTTCCATTCTTTGTTAAATAAAACCGATCTTTTCCACAAAATAGACAATTACTCATCTCCGATGTCTCTCTCCAAAAAATCATGCAATTGTCTTGACAAACATCAATCTTTTGATATGGCAATAAACCCAAAGATCACGTCATCTTCTTTGTCTCATAATAGGAGTCTGCTGCATTATTATCTTCTGGCAAATAATCTCTTACTAATTGCAATATCGAATCCATGCAATTCTCAGAAAAATTATTTTCATTTTTCATTCTTGCATTTGACGCATGGACAAACCAACGTACCCGTTACTTTGTAAACTTGTTGATTCGTCGCCATTGTCATAAACTGTGTGACGCCTTCTATAAACTCTTTCGATACACTTTGAGATTCTGGATCAATTCTTCTGTACATCCATTGTCTAGAATCGAAAATGTTCGATCTTGATTAAGATGTCATTATAATCGCAAACACTATAGAAGATATGCGATGAAAAATATGAGAGTTGCTTATGAAAAACAGATCAATGGTTGAGGGGTTAAATAGATCATTTATACACGAATTAGGGACGGATTAAGGACTAAGAGATTAATTTTCTGAAAATCAGCCCGAATCCGTCCCTAAAACGGGTTTAAAATCCTAAATTTAGGGACGGTCCCAAATCCGTCTCCAAATTTGGGAATGCAAGTTTCTGTCGTCCCTAAATTTGGGGATGGATGACCTACCCGCCCCTAAATTTAGGGACGGCATGTAATTCCGTCCCTAAATTTAGGGACGATAGAAAATCCGTCCCAAATTTAGGGACGACAGTAACTTTCGTCCCTAATTTAGGGACGACAATAACTTTCGTCCCCAATTTAGGGACGAGCAGGTCATCCGTTCCCAAATTTGGGGACGGATTCGGGACGGATTTCATTTTCTGTCCCCTAATCTGTGTATAATCCGTCCCTAAATTTAGGGACGGAAGTTTCGGTCCCCAAATTCCGTCTCTAATCTTGAATTTTCTAGTAGTGCGAAGAGGAAGATAAGCAAAATGATAGTGACATTACACAGAATGTCATCAAACTGGAGAAGAGACTAGCTGAAGTAGTTTCGGAGATTCAACTGATCCAGAAAGAGCTAAAAGCACTAGTCAAATTGCCTTGGAGTAAATCAAAGTGTTATCTTTATTTTTTCTTTTTGGTCTGATAAAAGTGCTAATGTTTGGTATGAATTTCTTATCACATAAACAAGGAGAGATAAAGGGAATACAAGTGCAAGCAAAGCTACAGGAAAGAGGTCGCAATGAAGAGTTCTAGAAGATTGCAAGATTTTAAGATTTTTAAGAGCACTTGCCATGATTGATGAAAGTTTCAAAATTTGTTATTTCTAATTTGTGAACCTGGTTGATTTTATTTGTGAACTTGTTTGTGAACCTGGTTGATTTCTCAAACTTTGGTAACTAATATTTTTTGTGCTAAGATTTTTATGTGACAAAAATTCAATGGGGGAGAATATTGACGTTTTAATCACGATGTATATTCACTACAAGAAAATCACAAATTAGGGACTGAAAAATCTGTCCCTAAACAGGTTTAGAGACAGATTAGGAACGATCAGTGGTAGTCCCCAGTCGCGCGTCTCCAAATGTTATCCGTCCCCAATCCATTCCCAATTAGGGACGGAAAATTCAGTCCCCAATCCGTCCCCAATTAGGGACGGATAATTTAGTCCGCAAACAGTCACGGGATTAGAGACGAACCGTTTTCTGTCCCTAAAAATTGGGGACGGACCAATTGGCCATCCCTAATTTTTTTAAAAAAAATAAAAAAATTAAAATAAAGTTCGATTAGATTAAAAAAATTAGTACATAACAATAATTACAAAGCATACATATAACCAACATTTTTAATCCTAAGCCGTTGGAAGTATTTCCGATTAGTCGTGATCGGAATCACTATTCTGAACTGCATCCCAATCGATGTTAGGCATTTGCAATTTCATCATGCACAGAAGCTTTTCCATTCGCCTATCTGATCGTTCAGCTTGCTTTCTTGATAGTTCAGCCTCCTTTAGTGCTTGTTCAACGCGCCTGTCGGATTCTTGGAACCTTTCGGATAATTGATGCCGGAACTCGTACTCCAATACTTTTTCTTTACCTTTGGAGGAAGTTGAATGTTTTGAGGCCATTGCTCCAAGTCCGAAAATACAACCTTTGTATGGCGTAACTTGCTATAAAACAAATATCGAGAATTAATAACATTTATAAATAGTAAAATTATATCATATTAGAATGTCATTATTACCTCGAGATACAACTCGTTGTACTCTTCCTAACTAAGAGTAGTTTGTGTTCCGTCTTCTCTCGGGGGAATTTGCGATACTCGCTCCGCTGCCATGTCTTCAGTTTCATCGTGAAGCCTTTTCGCCTTGGGATCCACCCACGAACCATCTGACTTCTTAACGTTCGTACGTTCCAACAATTCTAGATCGCATCATCTTCTTTGTCTCATAATAGGAGTCTAATGCATTATTATCTTCTCGCAAATAATCTCTTACTAATTGCAATATCGAATACATGCAATTCTCAGACAAATTATTTTCAGTCTTCAAATTCATCAAACGTGCAGACAGAGATAACTGTGATAAACCATTCCTACAACCATCATAAAGTGGATTTCTAGCACTTTCTAGCATTTCAGAAAAACTTTTTGCTTCTTCATTTGGATCTTCTTCAATATTTTTGTTTCTTTCACGGAATACATTTTGCACCATTTCCACATAGGGGTTCATTTCTACATCTTCAGAATACTCAAATTCATCATGATGTATAGTGCCCCTACTAAAGTTTTCCACAACATTACTAGATCGTGGTGCAAATTTTTCTCCATGACATAACCACATGAAATAATTCATCCATTGTCTAAAAACGAAAATGTTCGATCTTGATGAAGATGTCATTATAATCGCAAACACTATAGAAGATATGCGGTGAAAAATATGAGAGTTGCTTATGAAAAACGGATCAATGGTTAAGGGGTTAAATAGATTATTTATAGACGAATTAGGGACGGATTACGGACTAAGAAATTAATTTTCCGAAAAATCGTCCCGAATCCGTCCCTAAAATGGTTTTTAAATTCCTAAATTTAGGGACGGTCCAAAATCCATCCCCAAATTTAGGGATGGAAAGAGATGTCGTCCCTAAATTGGGGACGAATGATCTGGCCGTCCCTAAATTTAGGGACGACGGAATTGTCCGTCCCCAAATTAGGGACGACAACAAATTTCGTCCCCAATTTAGGGATGACAACAATTTTCGTCCCCAATTTAAGGACGCCTTACTCATCCGTCCCTAATTGGTCCGAAAATAGGGACGGATTAGGGACGGCTCTTCAGTACCCAAAATTGGGGACGGATTCGGGACAGATTCATTTTCCGTCCCTAATCCGTCCCTAAATTTAGGGACGGAAATGTCAGTCCCCAAATTCCGTCCCTAATCTTGAATTTTCTAGTAGTGGTTAGACGATAAAGTTTTAGATTGTTGAGAATTTTAAAGAGAGGAAATTGATTTATTCATTGGAGAAAGAGATCTGGAATATTACGGGAAGAAATGAGTTGTTGTTCCTGATTTGTGGCAAAACAAAGTGAAGACCTGAAGGAGTTGTTCATCGTTTCGAGTGAAGTTCTGGTGTTGGAGTGCATCTTTAAAAAGGCAAAAACATATAGGGTTAGGATGTGGAGAAAATTTAGGCAATCATTGATATTTTTATCAGAAAGTATTGTGAGAGCATTTTAGTATTGTGAGCATCCAGAGTGATTTTGGTATTGTGAGAGCATTTTGAGCATTCAGAGTGATTTTGATTGAGAGCATCCAGAGCATTTTAAGCATTGTGAGAGCATTTTGAGCATCCAACCGGAGTTATCAGAAAGTATTGTGACAGCCTTTTGAGTATCCAGAATAATTTTGGTAGAAAAGTAAGAAGTTATTCATAGTCTAACTCAACCGGAATTAACTGTGGTAGTATTGAGTACTTTGTATTGAAAAATAAATGTATTTAAAAAGATTCATTTGTAAATAAATTGTTATTGTTTAAAAATTTATATTTTTCTTTTTCATAATTGTTATCAAAATTGTCTTCCTAAATATTTCAAAATAACTAAAAATCAGAACTATACAAACCAATCAAATGATACATTCATTTATTTTACACCCAATCAAATAGTGTATATATATATATATATATATATATACTGTAAGATAGAAGAAAAATAGTTGTCATGAGATGCATGAGATGATGATGATGATAAATTAAAGAATAGTTATGGCGAAGTATATGCTTTGCTTAAGACTGAGTAGTGAAGCTAAGCTTGTTCCGTTCCCAAGTTAGCCCTTCGTTTGGCGGCCAAGTCATCCTTTCTCTCTCTGTATGTATTGTATGTATAGTATGTATATATATGTATGTATCGTATGTATGTACACATTTTCTGGGATTTAGGGTTTTTTGTCATTCAAACGAGTCCTTTCATAAATTTTGTCATTATATTGGACAACGTATAACCTGGATATGTTCGAGTTAGCACTCAATATATATATTTATGTTTTTTTTTGTAAAATTAATAAATAGATAAATATTATATGGTTGTAAAATCAATTCAATGGCATATATTATAATAATTCGTCGGTGTCCTTATTTACTTATAAAAGCAGAGAAACTCTCTTAAAGTCGTCCTCTATTTTTTTTAATTCATTAATGTATGTCTCTATGTGTGTATAATATATATACAACAAAACATGTGACAACGTTAAAGTCGTAGTAATGTGAAACAAAATATTTAATATTCATAGGGGACATGAATTTAATCATATTCTCATGCCGGTTTCTTAATCAAAATTTTCACCTCATTATTAGTCAATAAATGCGCATGGAACATGTTCCCAAAATTAATCATACACTATATATTTATAATTATAGAATTCTATAATCTGCAAAACAATAAAATACAAATTCAAACAGAAATTAGCGTTTAAACATGCAATGCAAATTTTGTGTCACAAAACACACAGTTGAAAAATAAATATGGGTTTATATTTCAACGCAAAATTGTACACGTAAGCTTATTTCGAATTATTGTTATATAAACTCCAATTTAAGGTATAAAGAATTTTCAATTTGAGCATAATATGAGTTTCAGAAAATGGTATATTTTAGACGTAAATATATTTTATTACGTTATTACAATCTTATTGGGTTAAATAGTTAATTTTACGTTAATCAGTTTATTTATTCTAATATATATTTGTTAGAATAAATAAACTGACTTTCTTTACGGGACGTTTTTTATTAATTAGATTAATTAACTAATTGCACATAAATAACGCATAATATTAATTATTTTACAAATTCCTGTTGGATATAAAAGAACTGTGATGTACAATTTAGTATGATAGGCTAGTATTAATAAACGGAAAATTAATTATTATCAGAAGATTTTTTTTTATGAAGTCCGTAAGAACTGAGAAAGAGGCAAGCTTATGCTTTAGATCATTAGCTAATCACAAGGTGGTAATGATATGATCAAATAATTGCAGGAATATAATACATAAGATTATATTTTATATAAAGATTATAAATGTAATTAATTAATCTTTTAATTTCTTGTGAGATTGTGGGTTGGCTCAACTGCATATTATCAAATTTAGATTTCATTTTTTCTTTTCAATTAGTTAATTAAAGTTAATTGTAGCTTGTTAAGTTCAATGCATATAGAAAGCTTCACTAATTAAGACCAAACAATTTATTAGTAAGAATATTTATACACAATGTCTAAAATTACGTTAAACAAGTAGCTAGTTAATAAATCGACAAATGTTTAAGGTCTAAATAGATATAATTAATTGATGTGTAGATTTTTTATTTGATTATTAGCATTAAATTTTCTATTTTACTATTTCATTTGAATATGAAAATATTACAATTATTTATCTTAACTTGATGTTAATTTTATTTTTTTTAAATATTAGATTGATATTGTTATTGACACAAAGACATTTAAAATAAATTTAAATTTATTAATCGGTATTTAATAATCAACACATTATATATATATATATATTATTCCAAAATAAATACTATTTTCTGACAAAAAAATATCAAATATTCTCTGTAGTATTTAAAATTATTTGACCCAGAAGACAAGCAAACTAATTAGTGAGAAAAACAAAAGAATTTAACATAAAAATATAATATAAAAATACATGAAAAAAAAATATAAAGAAGAAAAAAACATGAGGGAAACGAGTGGTTCCAGGCTTGCGAACCACAACTTCCACAAAGGAATCCTTCACCAAAAGTTATCCGTTTGCTTCATTTCTCAACTTTTCCTATCATCTCATAATTCCCTCATATATATATATATACATCTATATACGTGTGTATATATATATATATATCATTGTATAGACAAACACATGCACATTTATAACGTACGTATAGGTTTGTATGTGTGTGTTTATATCTACACAGACGCATATAAAGGAAACCAACAACACTAAACTCTCTTCTCCATTAATACAAAAGAAGACAGTTTCGTGATTCTCCTTTGAGTAGCGCCTCTACGAGATCTTGAAACCGAAAGGGTCGATCCATATATATATATATATATATATGACAACAGTCCAGGAAGAAGGTGGCGACCACGCGCGCTTAGCCATCAAAGGCAAACGCACCAAACGCCAACGCACCGCATCTCCTCCTGTGGCCGCCGGGGAGTTGTCTGAGGCAAGAGAAGAAGTGATGAAAGAGATGATCATAGAAGTGAGCGATCACGTTGAAGTAGCGACAAACGAAGATGAAGACATGGCGAATTGTTTGATGTTATTGGCAAAAGGTCGAAAAAGAAGCAGCGATTATCAGATTCGGAAGAAGTTGGATTCCTTGAGCATCAAGAAAAGTCTACCTTCATCATCGCCGCCGCAGGGTAATCTAGGGTTAGGGTTTGATGGAGTTTACCAATGTAAAACTTGCGACAAAAGCTTTCATTCGTTTCAAGCCCTAGGTGGCCACCGAGCGAGTCATAAGAAGCCTAAAAACAATGATCTCAACAGCGAAGAGAAGAAATTTGCGTTTGCGGTTGGGGAAAATCGAGAATCGGATGAAGCGTTTGTCCTTGGGAGCTTTCTTTCTTTGCAAGTAACCAGCAACAACGGCAAGAAATCAGACAAAGTTCACGAGTGTTCGATCTGTAAAGCGGAGTTTTCATCAGGACAAGCCTTGGGAGGTCACATGAGAAGACACCGGAGCGTTATTGCCGTGAATCCAACCGCAAACGCAAACGCAATCGCAACAACGTTGAATATCGTTGGAGACTCGGAGAGTTCATCTGATCGAATCAGTCAAGAATCAAAGAGACGAAAAAACTTTCTGGAATTAGATTTGAATCTTCCGGCACCGGAAGATGATTGTTCTGAGAAAGAAAGATTCGCGTTTGCGTCTAAGGATCAGATTCTTGTCTTCGCCGCATCATCTAATTCTTTGATCGATTGTCATAATTGATTTAGTTCTTGTTTGTTTCACATTAATTGTATCGTAATTTATCTCACATTAATTATTAAATTAATTCATTGAGTTGCTTCATTCTTATATATATGTATATATGTATATATATATACATACACAATTGATGCATATATTGTATGTTTGGTAGATTTATCTACATTTGCTTTATGTGTTGTCGTCACGGCATACACAACAAAGTCTAATTTCACAAGAAAGTGAAATAAGATTTTATTTTTCTCAATTCTATACACAATTTTCTCCTTTTCATTGTTACAAAAATTTCTATGCATATTGGGAAAAATACCAAGCTTTAACATTTTCATGTTAATTACGTACTGAATAAATTTTTAGTAAGAAGACAATGGATCTGAACAATAATTTTTTTTATTTCATTTTTAATATATTGATTGTATAGATATGTATGTATAGGTGAGTTGAGAGAGGATATAAAGACTTAAACTTAGGGCGAAGAAAGATTCGGTGAAGAGGGCATGTGACGATGACTTCCAAATCAATACATTACTTTGGTTTAGCCGCCGGTTCGGTCCCATACTTCCAAATCTAAACTTAAAACAATTTAAATATGATAAATTAAAATAATACATTTTATATATAAATAAACAGATGTATAAAATTAAATTAAATTCATAATGTACATCCTCATCCCTTATTTTTTTTTAAGTTACATGGGTTTATAAAGGGATCTATGCCCTTTTATAATGGACCTGAGGCCCAAGTTATGTTTCCTAAACTTTTAACTTCATAGACGCGAGAGAGATGTGTACGAGGTCAATGGCGGTTCCGAGGCGTAACAATGGTAGGTTAAATAATCTTAAATTCAAATTTATTTGATATGGTATTAGTTTAGGATTTGAATATGAGATAAAATGCGTTAAATATGGATTTGAGTCTAACTAATGCTAAAAGTTAATTCAAGAGTTTAGAATTATCCAGTACCATATATATGAGTCCAAAGTTTATGTCATAGTTGATGTGAGACAGCTTATCATAACACTTTTCCTCATATTCAGGTTAGATCATAGAGCGTGGACATCGCAATCGGGGGTCCAACATCGATATATTCAAATCGGGACGAACCACTACTAGAAAATTTAAGATTAGGGACGGAATTTGGGGACCGACATTTCCGTCCCTAAATTTAGAAACGGATTATACATGGATTAGGGACGAAAAATGAAATCCGTCACTAATCCGTCCCCAAATTTGTGTACAGAAGAGTCGTGCCTAATCCATTTCTAAATGCGGACCAATTAGGGACGACAGGTCATCCGTCTCCAAATTTGGAGACAGACATGTCATCCGTCTCCAAATTTGGGGACGACAGGTCGTCTGTATTTGTAAATTTGGATATTTATAAATACGAATATCCTTATCCATATGAAAATCTAAATTTTTTAAGATAAAAAATACAAAAAATAAATATTTCAATGGAAAAAATCAACCTAGCTGTGGTAGACGAATGAGCTCGATACGTCGGACGAACGAGAAAGATATGACAGATGAACGAGAAGGTTGTGACGGACGAACGAGAAGGCTGTGGTGGACATGAGCTACCTATGGTGGATGAACGAGCACATTGCGGTGGACATGAGCTAGCAACGAAAGATGAACGAGCACGCTGCGGTGGACACGAGCTAGCAACGAAAGGAACAAGCAGGCTACATAGATGAACGAAAAGGTTGCAACGGGTGAACGAGAAAGCTGTAGTGGACAAGAGCTGGTTGCGATGGACACGAGAAGTCTACGGTGGACACAAGCTAACTGCGATGTCCTGCGATGCCTTCCGACGATCTGTGATGGATTGTTAGGGGCCAAGAATGTATTTCTTTCTTTCAAAACAAAATGGTAATCAACGATAAAAAGAAAAGGAAATTTAAAAATTAATTATGTATGTTTTAGTCATTCAATTATAAATATATTTTTATTTATTGATATATTTAAATATAATTACTAACTTTTGAATTATAATATAAATTCTTAAAATTAATTTTTAATATATTTATCTATATATTTAATAAATTAAAGACTATCGGAACATTGGTAGGGATTATCTATATATATAGTCATGTGTGTATAGAGAGACCACATGTGGAGACATGTGGAAGAACATATTGACCTTGTCCGGACCGAAGAAAAACCGGCTTGAATGCGTCGGCTGAGGCCGACAAGGAGTTTCGTTAGATAAGTACTACACATGTACAGCGAAGCATCCCTCTCCTCCAATCCCATATTGACAACTCAGCATACCCTCATTATTTATTGTGTCAATCTTACACCAGCGTACCACAGGATTATTACCTCCATAAAATTAAATTCTACCCCCTGACTTTCTTATATTTTTAAATACACCCATTAACATTTCTCGTTGCTCATTTCCAATTGTTATTCCTGGTAAAAATTTTGACTCTGATAATAATATATGAAAGAATATAAACATTAAATTATTCTTTCATTTTAAACCTATAAAATTTTATAAAATTATAAAATTTGAATAACTTATATACCAATTTGGAAAATTGATTTATAATTTTATATGTTTAGTATAATTTATAATACAATTATATTATATTTAATATAACAAATTATAATAATATGTAAATATGAATAAAATTATTTTTATATTCAATTTCAAACGACGTATTCGACATATGCATTTCCTCCTTTGTAAAATCCGATGATTTGTATTCGTGAATGTTTTTTTTATTAGAGTTATGGGGTCTCTATTCAACTTATACAAGTTCTGTAGTTAGAATGAAATATTCAAGAGATTAAGGTGTAAAACTATAAATAGATTAAAATATTATCCACCAAATGTTTTCAGCAGCAATGAGACTACTTTGACAGATGTTGAGTTTCTCCCTTTTATTTTCTCCTTTTCTTCTGTGTCCTGAGAAAACTTTCCTTCTTCGGCGGAAACAGATTTTCCCGAGAAAAAAAAAAACAGAGCTCGTCTTAGCTTTTGCCCGTAAATACAAGAACCTGCTCTTTGAGATGGCAGTTGCGCCGGCGAGAGCTCGTACTGATTATGATTACCTCATCAAGCTCCTTCTCATCGGCGATAGCGGTAGGTCTCTCTCCCTCCCTCTCTCTCTCTCTATATATATATATATGTATATATGTATATATCCTCCGAAGAAATGAACTTACGGGAACAAAGCAAACGGTGTTCCACTTTTCCCTGAAAAACTTCCATGGAACATCTTTCCTGCTTGCTTTGCAATTTAAATTAGGGTTTTAATAATTTCGACCTGTTCATGATTTCATAGGTCAGAATCTAAGTAGTAAGTACTGATTTCGTGTTCAGTGAGGAAATTTTGGAAGCAATAACTTACTGATTTTGGTTATAGAAAGTAATCTGAGAAAATTTGTAAACTAAAATAGTCAATTTACTGATGTTGATGGGAAAATGCAGGCGTAGGGAAAAGTTGTTTGCTTCTGCGATTCTCGGATGATACTTTCACGACAAGCTTCATTACTACAATTGGGTATGTCTTCTTAAAACAATGTCTGGTTCTTGGGCTTGTCCGAATATTCTCAATAAGTTGTGTAAGGTTCATCTTACCTTTTTTCTCAGAATTGATTTCAAGATAAGAACGGTTGAACTGGATGGGAAGCGTATAAAATTGCAGATATGGGATACTGCAGGTCAAGAACGTTTTAGAACTATTACTACAGGTAATTGGTTTCCTGCTTGTGAATTTACGCTATTATGTGGAATTGAGATATTATACAAAGAGTGATAACAATTTCCATACATAGCCGATGTGGGATCCTAACAATAGGGGTGGCCAATCCGGGTTAACCAGACCGACCCGAATCGAACCGACCCGAACAACCCGAATCGTTTGGAATATAAGTTACCCTAAGAACCCATATATGGGTTCAAATTTCAGAACCGGTTCGGTCCGGTTTGGGTTCAGGTTAAACCCGAGAAATCCAAACAACCCAATTTAAGAAATAAAAATAAAATATAGTTTAATTTTTTTAAAAGTTACATAAACACTAAAAAATATTTTCGTTTTATACTAGAAAAACGGATTATCTCAAGAATTCTAAAACCGAATAACCCCAAATTATGTATAATACCCGAAAAACCCGAACCCGAATAACCCAAACATCCAAATGTAATTCGGTTATTTCGGGTCCAATGCTTTTGAACCCGAACAACCCAAACCCAAACCGAAGATATTCGGGTTCAATTCGGGTCCATTTTTCAAAACCCGATGAACCCGAACCGAAACCCGAAGAACCCGAACCCGAAGAACCCGAACCCGGATTGGCTACCCCTACCTAACAATACCTCCCATGCTGACGGCCCACTCTAGGTTGCCCACTCTGGGCCCTACCAGATTGCTCCTTCGCGGGTCGCCCCCTCCAAACATCGTGAGCCGCATACCCGCCGGATCGAACTACTCTGATACCAAATGATAAAGAACATATCTCATACTAGACCCAAACCAATCCTCAAAGCTCATTAGCCCAAACCATCAAAAACCAGCTTATTGGAGGAAGAAGACCATGGCCTTATAAGGCACCGACAATTCCCCAAACCACCAAAAACCAGCTTATTGGAGGAAGAAGACCATGGCCTTATAAGGCACCGACAATTCCCATAAATAGTCGATGTGGGATCCTAATAGAGGGTTGCAGATTCTGGAAATCGTTTGTTCTGTCAAAATTTATAGTTTTTTTCTAGGCGATAACTCGCAGCTTGGGGACTTTCCATCATCAAGAAGCACAAATCCATTAGTTGCTTTTTTTTCTAGCCATTGAACCATTTTATGGCATTTTGTCAAATATGGATTGGGCCTAACTAATACCAAAAGCTAGCTCAAGAGTTTAGGGTTGCCCAACAGTATATATGGGATCAAGGTCCATGTCTTTATCCAATCTATGAAAATACATCACAACGCTCTCGGTTATGGAGCGTGAACACAATCGAGGGCCTAATATCGGTATACTTGAATTAGGACGAACCTACCATGTCAAATATGAGTTGGGTTTAACTAATCCCAAAAGCTAGCATGTAAAAAATGTCAAATATGTATTAATCCATATATTTATACACATAAAATCTCTAACTATTTTCTTAAATAATCTCCTATGAAATCTAACAAATGGTTAAATGTAACAATATCTCCTATTACATTTCTTTGAACCATTTGGTTCCGTTTTCTCATGCAGCGTATTACAGGGGAGCTATGGGAATTCTGCTCGTCTATGACGTTACAGATGAATCATCCTTCAATAGTATGTCCCGCTGCTTCATTTTGTGTCTTGTTCCGTGTCTTAACTCATCAACCTTAAAGCTTATGACTTATGATTTCTAACACAAATTGTTTCAAAACAGACATTAGGAACTGGATGAAGAACATTGAGCAACATGCATCAGATAATGTAAACAAAATATTGGTTGGTAATAAAGCCGATATGGATGAAAGCAAAAGGGTAATGCTTTTTCTGCATATACTTTCACATAGGGGTGACCAATCCGAGTTACCGGATCGACCCGAACAATCCGAATCGTTTGGAATATGGGTTACTCTAAGAATCCATATGGATTCAAATTTCAGAACCTGTTCGGGTTCGGGTCGGTCCGGTTCGGGTTGAACCTGAGAAACCCAACCAACCGAATTTAAAAAATAAAAATAAAAAATTATAATTTAAATTTTGTAAAAGTTATATAAACACTAAAAAATACTAGTATATTTTCTTATATATATATATATTTATGTTATATTTGATATTTTTATTTTTGTTTTATATTAAAAACAAATTATCTAAAGAATTCTAAACCGAATAATCCTAAATTATGTATAGTACCTGAAAAACCCGAACCCGAACAACCCGAATAACCCAAACATCCCGAAAAACCCAAATACCCAAATGTAATTCGGGTTATTTCGGGTCCAATGCTTTTGAACCCAAACAACTCGAACCGAACCCGGACCGAAAACATTTGGGTTCAATTCGGGTCCATTTTTTCAAAACCCGAGTAACCCGAACCGGAACCGAAACCCGAGGAACCCGAACCGGGATTGGCCACCCCTACTTTTTCACAACATTAAGATTGTTAGTAAAGATTTGGTATTTTGATGATGATACTGCTGTGTCCTCCTCCTCTTACAGGCTGTTCCAACATCAAAGGGCCAAGCATTAGCTGATGAATATGGAATCAAATTCTTCGAGACGGTAATCTAAAAAAGAGACCGCCTTATTTTCGTTTCTTTTTCCGAGATCGTTGATGTGATTAAAACGGCTGCAGAGTGCAAAAACGAACTACAACGTGGAACAAGTTTTCCTTTCGATCGCTAAAGACATAAAACAAAGATTGACAGAAACAGACTCAAAAACAGAGGTAAGAAAAAAACATAACAGATCATTGCTGTAATATCATCAACGACACCCGTTATGTATACACATTCGTTACGTTATTTTGCAGCCACAGGCGATCAAGATCACGAAACAGGATGCTGCGAAAGCTACCTCTTCAACGACTGAGAAATCAGCTTGTTGTAGTTACGTTTAGAAGTACCACACCGTCTTTATGCTGGTACTGATTTCACGATCTCCGTCCCAATTTGGTCGTTAAGTTCATCCGATGTTACAACTTGTAGGATAAGTCATTGATCACTGTGATTTTATGTCAGTCTGTAGCTATTAATCTGGTTGTGAAGACTCATTTGCTACTTGTTAATCAGGTTTTGTACAATGTTTTCCTGAATTGGAAGATAATTCTCGATCTTAATTCAAAATCTCCACTTGATAGTATCTCTGATGGTATCCGAATTAGGGGTGGCCAATCCGGGTTTCGATCCGGGTTCGGGTTCTTCGTGTTTACGAAAATTAAACCCGAATGTTTTTCGGTTTGGGTTCTTCGGGTGGGTTCTTCGGGTTTCGATTCGGGTTCGGGTTCGGGTTATTCGGGTTCTAAAACAGTGAACGCGAAATAACCCAAATTAAATTCGGGTATCCACGGGTTATTCGGGTTATTTGGATTATTTGGGTTCGAGTTATTCGGGTTATTTGGGTTCGGGTTATTCGGTTATTCGGGTTTTTTGGGTTTTGTAAGGGTTTTTCGGGTTCTTTAAAAAAAAATAAGTTAACATACAAAAAAATTAAAAAAATTACATATCTAAGTTAGATAATATAATTCATAAAAATTAATTTCGCAAATACCAAAATAAAATGAATTCTAAAAACCTAAAATATTAATCATGTGGTTTTTAGAAAATAACCTAAAATATTAGCCCTAAAATTTAATTCGGGTTCTTCGGGTTTATCTCGAATCCGGATCGGACCAACCCGAACCTGAACGGGTTCTAAAATCTAAACCCATATGGGTTTTTAGGGTAACCCGTTTCGTAAACGATCCGGGTTTTTCGGGTCGATCCTGGTCGGTCTGATCCGGGTAATCCGGATTGGCCATCCCTGATCCGAATCAGGAACCGATCATATATTGATAAGAATCTATTCGATATTAGATCCAAATTAATCCGAAAAGGTCTATGGATCTCATTCCGATAGTCCATTGTAGGTGGTTCACTTTATCGTCCGTCCTTTAAACCGTTCATTCTGGGTCACCTTTTTCGTGGTGTTTGGTCAATAATGAGGGTAGATTCTGATATCAATTGATATGAATTTATTAAATATTATTTAAATCAATTTCATAAAAGTCTATAGATTTTATCTCCAAAATTTAATTTGTGCAATAGCTTTATAAAGATATTATTAATTCTACTAATGAACAATGTGAGATTCTAATATATAGCTGTTTCGATCATAAGGCAACACATTACTACGTGAGAGGAGTAAAAGGAAGAGGCTCGAGTCGCCTTATAACTCAATCGTCTAAACGGCAACACGGTGGGCGTTGTTGTCTAAACGAGGCGGTCTTGTTATGATTCATGAATTAATTAAGGGGATTCGCACGAATTGTACTTAAAATAGATTATAAAGGGGTGGAATTTATAAAGATCTTAGGAAACTTTAAAATTTTCTATAATTTAGTTTTAAGGACGAGTTTTGCCACGAATATGTGGGTTTGGGTAATAAGATAATAAAATCTGTCGATATGAGTATTCAAATATATATATATATGATTTTAAAAAATATCTTTAATTTTTATGATAACTACGAAAAATTATAGGTCAAGATAATTACGTATTACAAAATACCGTCACAATTCATCCTATTTTATCAGATCTGGAGATACTCGAATCCAATCTCGAATCAATATACATTACTAGTTAAAAAAATCATGTTTGGATATTTACAAGTATTTAACCATTTTTTCGTGTATCCGAAAATCGAATACCCGTATATTACAGATTCGAATTTGGATAACCCTAAAATCTCCGGATACTCAACCGTATCCACCCTCCTTGTCTAGTGGTTTTTATAAAGAACATAATCTCTTCGGTGTATTGACCTTACAAAGATCATTTTTAAGAAGAATAAGATAAGAGGAAGTGATAAATTTACAGAGAAGCCAACAATTTGTCCACAGATTTTACACACAAAAGGGTAATAAATAGACATTTGAATTTGAGACAAAAGTTACAACAGGAAGCCATCAAAGATTTACATATAAATGGATGGGTTCATGAGTTGCAACAGCCACCTTGTTGACTTTGGTGTTCTGTCTTTTGCTTCAATATGTTTCTCTTCACAGCACTTGATCCTTCTTCCAACAGACTTGGTACCTCCATTATCTGTTTCCATCAAAACAATCTTTTTTTATCTTATATTTGTTTCTGTCAAATATAGGTTTGGACCTAACTAATACCAAAAGGTAGTTCAAGAGTTTAGTTTAACCAATACCATATATATGACTTCAAAGTTCATGTTCTAACCGATGTGGAACAACTTATCATAACACTCAACTCACGCACAGATTCGATTCTGGAGCGTGGACATCACAATCGGGTGCTCAACATCAGTATATTCAAATCGGAATAAACTAGACTCTAATACTATGTCAAATATGGATAAAGCTAGCTCAAGAGTTCAGGTTTGACCAGTACCATATATATGAGTCCAAATTTCATGTCTTAACTGATGTGGGACAACTTATCATAACACTCCCCTCACGCCCAGACTCGATCCTGGAGCGTGGACATCGCAATCGGGGGTCCAACATCGGTATATTCAAATTGGGACGAACCAGACTCTTATATCATGTCAAATATATATTGGGTCTAACTAATCCCAAAAACTAACTCAAGAGTTTAGATTTGCCTAGTACCATATATATGATTTCAAATTTGATGTCCTAACCGATGTGGGACAACTTATCATAACAGTGTATTCATGATCATGAACAATATGTTTTCAATTTCACTAAAAGGGTCTTCGAATTTCACTACAAAACAGCCAGATTTGTGTATATCTAAGCCTACTTAGGGGGTTTTGTGTTGAGATTTTACCTTCAAAGCAAGCTCTTCGAAGCATTGCTCAACGTTTTCTCGGGTTTTAGCACTGCATTCAAGGAAGAGGCACTTGAGCTCTTTAGCTAGAGCGATCCCTTCATCTCGGCTAACTTCTCTATCAGATTCCTGTAATCTCATGGCCGTAGAGTTCATTAAAGAAACAATGAGTGATCAGTCTTGAGTGACTTTCATGAACTAATGTTTAAATTCAATGACTTTGCTGCAACTCACTCTATCGACTTTATTGCCAACGAGTATCTTGAGACAGTCTTGGTTCGTAGAGTAAAGCTCGATTTCTTTCGCCCACACATCTGATAAATTTGTAAAGGTTTCCCTTTTCGTCACATCATAAACTGCATCACCAAGAAAGCCGGTGAATGAAGGATTCTCGGGTAGAAATTTATCAAAGATTTGCAAAAGATTTGAATACTCGGGGATTTTGTCGATACAAGAATCACGAAAGAGTATTACTCCTTTGGAACGTACCAAGAATAATCCCTTGGGCGCCTCTATAGTAAGAGCTTGTCAATGTTCTGAACCTCTCTTGCCCAGCTGTAAGTAACAAAACAAGAATCACAAAACGCTACCGAAGAATTTCAAACGATCTTTCTCCCGATATGAAATGATAAAACACCCGAAAATTGAACGAATAAGATGAATTTTTCGCCAGAATTTTCGATAACCTGTGTCCCAAATTGTCAATTTCAGTCGTTTCCCATTGACAGTAAGCTGTTTGATCTTGAAATCAACACCTACAAAAGGGAAAAAGAGAGCATATTTAATCCCTCAATCAGGATTTTGGCAATCAAAGATGACTATTCTGCCCTTATCCTATGAGTATTCAGCTAAAGAAGGATTCATCAAGAAGAAAAAGTTCTTCCAATGGCTATTAGCTTCTACCAAATGAATGAATGATCATCAAGTAACAGAATTCATGGCTCAGACATGAAGAGTACTGTTTGATCAGACAAAAGTTTCACATGTCTGAAAAATCTCCATCGGCTATGAAATCAAAAGCTTAGTCCCTATGAATCCATGAATGTGCAGTACTCATGCTTAATCTAACTGAACCAAATCCCAAATCTGAGAAGAGTGTGACGTACCGATGGTCGGAGCAAGATCTTCGACAGAACTGGAAATGAAGCTCACAAGTAAACTACTTTTACCAACACCTGAATCTCCAATCAACAGGATCTTGAACGACAGATCATAACCTCCTTGTCCTGAAGAAGATCCCATTTCTAAAACCTAATAAAAAAACCCAGATGTAATCTTCTTACTAAACCCTTTAAATTTCTCGATCTAACAAACCCAACAACAAAATTAACCAGAAAGGCTCTGGAAAAGAACAAGAGAGATCAAAGCATAAGTTTTTTTTTTAAGAAAAAAAGCAGATTTTTTTTTAGCTGTCTGTAATGACGATGGAGATGCTTGTTATTGATATCAACATCTGCTTCTTCCTTCTTCTTCTATATCTTTATAAGTACAAATCGAAAAGAAAAAAAAGAAAAAAAAATCTACAATTCGTAGAGAAAGATGGAATCAATTGGGAGAGTTTGTTGTTTACGGAGAAAGAGAAAGGCTATGGAACTCCCGACACTAACGTTATTCTCTGCTTTTCTCCGACAGTCTGTTTCAGAACAAAGAAAAAAAATATACAAAATACAAAAAAAAAATCGAAGAAGAAAAAGAAAAAATGGGTGATGAAAGAATGACAGTTGATTACAGTTGGTATTAACAATCTCTGTAAATAATTTTTCCCGGCGAAGGAGCGTTATACATAATGATTTTTATTGACTGGTTTGTGTTTGAGGTCTTTTTATTTTTTTTAAAAATAATCATATTTTTTAGCTTTGATTTGTAGTATTTTTTTTTTTACTTCTTGTATTTTCTTTTACATTTTTTTGTTTATATATCACGTTAAGAAAAAGCAGTTCAAAGTTTTTTTTTAATATGTGAAATATGAGCTTTGAAAACATTGACTGAAAATAACGTTAATACTGTTCATTGATT
Source organism: Gynandropsis gynandra (assembly GCA_036759665.1). Taxonomy (NCBI): domain Eukaryota; kingdom Viridiplantae; phylum Streptophyta; class Magnoliopsida; order Brassicales; family Cleomaceae; genus Gynandropsis; species Gynandropsis gynandra. The sequence continues at coordinate 35,405,278 of CM071873.1, read as the reverse complement.
GAAGATCAATATTCAAATAATTTGGTCTTTCATTTACGGACAATGAAATATATTAAAGAAAACCATATAAAGTTGGTTGAATTAATGCATTTATTTGTATAGAACAAATTCATAATATTTTATTTACTTCTTATGTTACAAGAAATTTAGAAAAAAAACTTGTATAAAGTTAAATATAAATTTTATCTTTAAATTTTTTAAAAATATTCGAAATAATTCATATTTATCAAATAATAGAAATTGTAAATAATTATTCACAATAACAAATATATTTATCAATAAAAGATTTTGAGAACCTGATAAATATAATGAGTTTGCATACGTTGAGATCATACATATAAGTATTGAACTATTAGAAACTACTAATATAATTGTGTCAAACGTATACAACATTTCTCTATAAACAATTGCATTTAGAGGTAGTACAATCTTTTAAATGACACCAAAAAATAACAAACAATATGTAGTGGACTCAAAATCTTCAACTCAAGACAATAGTCATTTGATTTGATATCATAGAATTTGATAGGCCTAACCTAAAAAAAAAATGTAGAAACTAAAAAAAAATAACAGTCTTTTAATTTGAAAAAGATGAAACTAAATCGTCTAGTTTCTCCTTAATCGTACTTATGCACCAATTATTAAACGTTCAATCGGATGCATCAACAGTTGGAGGTTCATACATACATTACCTCATCGATAGCATCCTGATACTGACTATGAAACCATGGCTATTTGAGAACCCTGTCGAGAATGTATAGAAGTCATCATATGAATCGAATAAAATATTTATTTAAAGAACTTAATAAGGCTAAAACATTACTCTAAGTAGTTGAAAAAAGTCATTCATTCATTTCCCTTTTCACAAAGTTGATATTTTGGGATGAATGCAAAAGATATAAGTATTGAAATGAGGTAATATAAAAATGAGTAAGGAATTAACCATAATTCAATGGATGGAAGCATGAATTAAGGAACCTCTAATCACCATAACAACTTACATAGTCAGAGTAACCTTTTAGGGACTTACTTTATCATAATGAGTTCAGGTGAGAGAACATTTAAATGTCAATATATGTGGTCCCTCAGCGGTCCTAATGGATACATAATGAGTTATTGAGGTGAGAACAAAGCTACATGAAGACTCATGTCATGCATAGATATTTTTAACGAAATGGAATATAAATCATTCATAACTTCCAGTAAAAATGGTTACTAAATCATTTTAGCCGAAGGAATAAAAAAACCAAAGAAATACTTGATGTTAGACAAAATCTGTTATAGAACAAAAACCATCGAATTCTCAAAATTCGAGACCAATCCTTGTAGTTTCCAGTTTTTTAGTGACCTATTATCTCACAGTATCTGTCGTGTATAATTTGAAGAACTGAATCTACAAAAGGAAGGTGAAAATGAGAAAGATAGCGCAAAATAAAGCTCGAAACCTCGAATAACCCTGAGTGGATTTATTTTTCTAATGAGTTTATTATACTCATCATCCATGTCTTGTCAATGGCCCATTTCGAAATTTGAAATCAAGCCAGAGCATGAACAGTCTTTGTTAAATAGAAAAAAGAATTATTGTAAAAGTGAAGCATATAGATAAGTTTTGAAATCGGATAAAATTCGAATGCTTCGGAAAAACCCCATAGATTTAATCCAAGAATTTTCAGAAAAATCTCAACTCAAGTCGGATAAATTTGCGAAAAAACTTAGATGCCTAACCATTCTGATACATAATCTTCACAAAACATGTGTCAATGGTCGGAGAAGAATGAGGTGCATATTTTTTCGAACTCATCCTAAAGCTCTAGCAACTTCATTCTTAGCTCTCATACAATATCTTCAACTCACCCTAGATCAATGAGTAGTTAAACCGGTATAGGATCAATGAGCGGAACCATACCTAAAAGACAAATTTAGACAAAAACCACAGAACAAAGAGAAATCAAACAACACCAAAAGCAAAACGAAGACGATCATATAATTTCAATAGTCAATTGGTTAATCTTTATTGAGAGTACGTTTCTAATTTCGAGCAATTAAATTATAACTTTCTCTTTTTTTACTAAGAGTGACTTCTCATTATCAGAAGTAACTGAAACAAAAATGAATGGTCTTTAAATATTTTTAAACGTTTAAAATTTAAACGTAAAAAGCTTAAATAATAGTCATTAACATGTAATAAAATAAATTAAATTTAAAAATGGGTGTTGAGGTGGTTCAAAGAGAAGACTCCAAATTATCTTTTTTTATATATGGATTTATTCATCACTCGCACTTTCTCTACTTTGTATCATTCTTTGCAAGTATAAATAGATGACATTGTATTTGTGTTACATATAACTTTGTAAGACTCTTTTTCGATGACTCGCGATAATTCTCTATATATTTGTTCAATCAAATAAACTTTTTATTACCGATACTTATAATATTAACAATACTATAACTAAATATGTTTTACATTCACCATTTATTTGGATCTTATATACCAAAAAAGTTTAGGTGAATCATATATGTTATATTCTTAATTAAGTATGTATTTTTATTCATAGGTTTATCATGATAAACATTGTCAAACTTGAGTTCGAAACTTTTGACATATCCGTGAAAAAATATTTGTCATGCGTTTTGGTTTCAAGATGCATTTAATGCCAAAGGCCTCGAAGCGACTATTTATATTTCAAATAATTCATCCAATCAAATTAAGACGAAAGTCATGATATTCTCCATTATCACCTTCAAGATGGATTAAAAATTGAATATCTCGAGGTCAAAAGATCCTACAGATTTTTTAAAATCGCTAAAAGAGAGGTATGATCATCAGAAGATAATGATTCTTTCAAAAGCACGTTATGATTGGATGCATATCCGTTTCCAAGATTTTAAAATTTGCAGTGAGTATAACTCAACTATATTAAGAATCAGTTCATAAATGAAATTATATAGTAAAACTATAATGGATTCTGATATGATTGATAAAATGGTATTCATGTTTCATGCATATATTGTGCTTCTGCAACAACAACACCGTGAAAAAGGTTTTGCTAAATATGGATATTTAATAATTGTCTACTTGTGGTTGAATAAAAACAATGAGTTGTTGATAAAAAAAAGTCATGAATCTCGACTCACTGAAGTTGCTTCGTTCCCGGAAGCAAAAAATTAAAAATTATCGTGGTTGAAGTCGTAGATACGAACGTTGACAAGGACGTAAAATAATTTATTTTCATGGCTTTCGTAATAATTCCAAATAATGATTTAATTGTGGTGGTACCAATAAAAAATATCAAAGTAAATATTTTTCACTGATGCGGGATACAACATTGGTCGTGTACATGTCATTCCAAGCATTTTCTTAACTTTTACCAAGAATCCTTGAAATTTAAAGGAATAGTATCGAAACTAAGCTCATTGATGATGACTCTAAGAAGTTAGATTATGGTGGTCTCTGCTTAGTGTTGTTGATTTTCTTGTCTATCCTGAAGATAGAAGTAAAAAAAAACGTGATAAGAAACGTTTTATTTTTCAATTTTGTTATGTAATATTTTATTTTTAGATTTCATTATCTATTTGTTTATTTTAAGGTTGTTTAAGTCATTTCAATTCTAATATAAAATATCGTTTATTATTATATTGTTGTGTATTTTATATTATTTTTATATTTATTTATTTATTCATTCTTTAATTTATTTACTTTGTAATATATCAATTCAAGATTCAAGACGGGAATATATGCCTCGCACATAGTGATGCTACACATTCTTGTTAATGAGAAAACATATTTTTCTCAAATTTGAAAAATGAATAAGCACATGCGTATACAATTTTAGGAAATGTGGTCCGGACCATATAGCAAATGAAATACGTAAAGAACATAGTCACGGTAAGTAAATAAAATATATATGAAATGCAAAATAAAACTCATCGAGACCTCTCGCACGCCCCTCTCATTAGTCTGCTGTGAGTTCTCATGTTGTTGTTCAACCTCATTGCTTTTTTTCTTTGCCATATCATGTCCATCCATGACAATCCATAAATAGGGTGAGTACGAAATACGCACTGAGTGAGATCAATACGTGAACATACTCTATATCACGTATTCTCCCACTCTAAACTCAATATATAACATAAAATAACAATCTATCCAAATTCTAATATAAAGACATATAGAGAACTCTACCCAACCCGACTTAGTATCTTAAGTCTAAGACTAGTACCACACCAGATCATAACACACATAGTTCACACGACTCTAGCTTGGGCATACGCTCGCAAAGTCCAAAGGACCCCAGCACATTTAAGATCTCACAAAAGGTCACAACGTACCCCAACCATCAGTACAATACAGCTCTCCGTCGCTCGAAAGGTTACCATAACCCCAACATAATACGATGCTGGAAAATCCAGTGATCTGACTAACTCGTCGCTCCGTCGCTCGAAAGGTTAACACAACCCATCACGGTACGATGCCGACCTAGATCCAAGTGTTGCAATACTAACATCGTCGACTCGATACTCCTCATATGACAACTCACTGACACATTCACACACGTCTCCTTCCGAAGGTTCGAGTGTGAAATCACTCGATCGAACACACTAACAATATGTTTACTCGGCTTTAACATTGAACCAAAATATTGACGTTCTCCGACCCCAACACTTGCTCGCACGTCAATTCTCTAGATCATCTCTAGTCACTTATACAACTTATATACTATTATCATCAATTTTCATACGACAAATCTATGGTTTAATCCAATTTCATTTGTAATGTCTCATTTTTTCTATTATGATCTTATAAATTCTATTGTGATCATGTCTCGTTTTAAAAGTAGAATCTTTTCTATAAATAAAAAATAAATCCGAAATTAGGATGGAGAAAAATTCATCTAACCTTCTCAATGATTTTTTCAATTGAGTTTTACCTATTAAAGTTGAATATTGAATGCATTTTGTTCAGTTTCTTCATATTATTTCTCACTCCTCCATTATTTATATCTTTACTCACATTTATTTATTTTCTTCACTTTGTATCATCATTTAAATGTATAAATAATGATATTTCATTTGTGTTTGATACAATTTTATAAGATAAGAACATCATTTCAATATAAAGTCCTACCTTTTTATCTTCTTTTGATCTTTATTTCATTTATTTTTTAACAAATCAAAATAATTTTTTATTGGATTTCATTTAACATTGTTAATTTTTATTTTTCATTATTAATGGGATTTTTAAGAAATTATGTTCATTTAACTATTAGAAACAATTAGTCTTTTGTCTTTTTTTGGCGTCAGAAATTGCACACTTTTACTAAATTTAATTGTTCATTTTAAATAATATATTCACATTATTTAATTTTGAGATTAAAAAATATACCAATAAATTTCTTCAGAAAATATAAAAAGAAAAATAGCGATATGGAGAACGGAGGTTGGGAACGCATAACGAAACTGTAAGTGGTTGGATCCAAACAGGGCCTACGTTTCAGCTGTCGGCCGAGAACTGAAAACCCCACCACCTCCGGCATGAGTGTAATGTCACGCGCTCCTTTGAACGCGTGGTCTCCACGCTCTATATACGTGGACCTACAAGGTCCCACTCACAGTAGGTGACTTTTTATTTTCCTAATTGAATATTTGTTAAAAAGTAAATAGTTGTATATTATTGATCATCATGATTAGTCTAACTGTAGATAGTTAATTATCATAAAATAAGATACGCTCACTTTAATGCTGGAAGAAATATTTAATAATTAAGGCTTAATAATTACGTCAATATATAAACAATTATTTTCTGTGCACAATACAAAATGTTGCAGAAATACGTTCGTATATTTATTTTCATCAAAATATCCTAATAATAATAATTTGATTTGAGCTTATTTATTTCCAAAATACAAATGCAATAATAGTGTATATTTCCTAGCCGTAAACTTTAATTCTCGTCAGAAAATTTTACAATTATTATTATTATTATTATTATTATTATTTAATAGTAAATAAATTATGATTTTTTATATATTATATTAAATACTTTAAAAATTCATTTGAAATTTAAAATTAAATATTTTGAACAATTTCGTTTTGTACGGTCTTTCTTGAATACATAATTTTTTAAAAAGATATTATCTTTGAATTATCCATATATTCAAAACTCAATTTATTGTTTCAATTGATTGATGAACTCGCCCCGACATATTATTGTATCACCCTTGAATAATAATAATAATAATAATAATAATAATAATAGTAGTAGTAGTAGTAGTAGTAGTAGTAGTAGTAGTAGTAGTAGTAGTAGTAGTAGTAGTAGTAGTAGTAGTAGTAGTAGTAGTAGTAGTAGTAGTAGTAGTAGTAGTAGTAGTAGTAGTAGTAGTAGTAGTAGTAGTAGTAGTAGTAGTAGTAGTAGTAGTAGTAGTAGTAGTAGTAGTAGTAGTAGTAGTAGTAGTAGTAGTAGTAGTAGTAGTAGTAGTAGTAGTAGTAGTAGTAGTAGTAGTAGTAGTAGTAGTAGTAGTAGTAGTAGTAGTAGTAGTAGTAGTAGTAGTAGTAGTAGTAGTAGTAGTAGTAGTAGTAGTAGTAGTAGTAGTAGTAGTAGTAGTAGTAGTAGTAGTAGTAGTAGTAGTAGTAGTAGTAGTAGTAGTAGTAGTAGTAGTAGTAGTAGTAGTAGTAGTAGTAGTAGTAGTAGTAGTAGTAGTAGTGGTAGTGGTAGTGGTAATAGTGGTGGTAGTGGTAGTGGTAGTGGTAGTCATAGTGGTAGTGGTAGTGGTAGTGGTAGTGGTAGTGGTAGTGGTAGTGGTAGTGGTAGTGGTAGTGGTAGTGGTAGTCGTAGTAGTAGTAGTAGTAGTAGCTATTAAAAAGGAAAAACTATGTCCAATTTTTGAGGAACTGATATGGCCAGGAAGCATAATAATGAGTTAAGAAAAAAAAACTCTCTCAAGAAAAAAAAAACTATCTTTGGTACATCTTTTTGTGGTATTACTTGTTTGCTTCCTTTCTTCATCCATAATTAATGAATTCATTTCTTCTATAATCTAATGGCCAAAATTCTATTTTCAGATGAAAAAATTAGTTATTTAATTTATAAAGAAGATTAGAAAGTTGGGTTTGGTGTGGTTTCAATTTTTTGGGAGATGAATCAATGGGGGTTCGATTGTCTACCCAATTCCTCATTTGTCAAATCATCAAATATAAATTCCTATTGACACCCCACATTTATAACCTATTTTCTATTTTATCTTCAAATTTCCTAATTGTTCAATCAATACCGAAAATCCTATAAAAATATAAAAATATATTTAAGTGTTTAAAAAATCAAATTATTTTTTAAAAAGATCATAATATTACTTTCAAATTAATATACGAACTATAATAATTATTAGGGGAAATGGTTTATTCCCCTTGAAAATGTTACTTTATTCCTATTGCCCCATCCATTTTGATCCTCATTCTATTCCCCTCAATTTTGAATTCTCATCCTATTCCCTCTGAATTATGTATTTTCAGTCTAAAACCATCCGTTAAATCAATGTTAAAAAACCGTTACATTTAAAAAAACTCTAAAAATCCAATTTGATAAATTGACCGAAATTGATTAAATTGGTTAAAATTTGAAAAATTAGTCGGTTTAACCAGATCGATCGAATAGTAAACCGGAATTTTAAACAAAAAAAATCTAATATTTTATTTCATCTTTTCATCCTTACACTCAGCAAAAACTGTTCTGTCTGTCGTCGTTGTCGTTGCCGCCGTCGCCCATCGCCCCTCTGTCGATTGCCGCCCGTCGCTGTTCTGTCCATAGGGTTCAAATAGTCGATGGGGGTTCGATTGTCTACCCAATTCCTCATTTGTCAAATTATCAAATATTAATAGGAAACTAGAATATAGGAAAATCTGTTGCAGTTTGTTAAGTTTCCTATTCTTGTGCTACTAGGTTTTTACCTAGGTTATGAGACCTTGTATTTATATGTAGGTTTCTCTCATGAATGGGATAACTTGATTTCGGCCGACTTGCATCTTGGTTTACATTTTGTCATGGTATCAGAGCTAGATTCGAAATTTTGATTTTGTCTTCGGCTATTCAATCTCTACCAAACGATTGAATCTTCGTGACTTGTTCGACGACTAAGGAGAAAACATGGTTGTTCCCGAGAGTCAGAAAATTGGATCTTCGGACAGCGGTGCTACTCGGAGAACGATTTCTCCGTATGATCTCACTCCGGGTGATAATCCGGGAATTGTTTTGATTCAAACTCAGTTGAAGGGAGAAAGTAATTACGATGAATGGGCTACGGACATGAGGATGACTCTAGGATCTCGTAAGGAATTTGGTTTTGTCGACGGATCTCTACCAAAACCGGCCGACAATTCTCCCGATTTGGAAGACTGGTGGACAAATAATTACCTCATATGCACATGGATTCAAAACACGTTTGAGTCTTCGATAAGGTCTCAAATTGGTCGTTTCGAAATAACAAAGGACTTGTGGAATGATATTAAGGAGAACTACTCTATTGCAAACGGACCCAGAGAACAACGTTTGCTAACTGAAATATCCCAATATCGTCAAAAGGGCATGTCTGTCTCTGACTACTACTCGAAATCGAAACGTCTTTGGGATGAACTGGGCTCTTACGATCCCATTATAGGTTTTGAATGTGGTGGCTGTCGCTGCAATATCCGACAACAACTTGAGCAACGGTGTGAGAGACTTAAACTTCATCAGTTTTTTATGGGTCTTGATGATACAACATACGCCACTGTTCGATCCAATTTTCTCGTCCAGGACCCTCTACCATCTCTGTTTCAGGCGTTTAATTGGGTTGCACAAGATGAAGACTCTAAGTCGGCGGCATTTGAGAAGGAGGCTAGAGAGGTGATGAGTTTTGCAGTTCAATCTCAACCTAGTGTCGGTCGTGAGACAAAGGATTCTTCGTCGTTCCTCTGTTCTCATTGCCGACGCAAAGGGCATTTGGTAGACTCCTGTTTTCAGCTCGTTGGATATCCAGAATGGTGGCCAGAACGTGGTTGTGGTCGTGGACGTGGCACGGGTCGAGGTCGAGGCAACTCTGCTGGTGGTCGGGGTCGAGGTTCTTCAACTGTAACTCTTCCGAACGGCCACGTTGTTCTTGCATCGCAGCAAGGATCCCTCGTGTTTACTAATTGCTTTCGGCTATCTAATGTGCTATTGGTTCCTGGTTTACGTTGCAATTTGGTTTCCATCTCGCAGTTTATTGATGACAACGATTGTCTTGTCGAATTTTCTACTGATGCGTGTGTGCTTCAGGACCGTACTTCGAGGAAGGTGATTGTAGGGGTGTTAGACGCGAGGGGCTGTACTTCTACTGTGGTCTGGATTTTGTGGCATCGGTGGTCGGGAAGGAAACGGATGTTGCAGATCTTTGGCATCAGCGGTTCGAACATGCTCCTGCGGGTGTTCGTTCCTTTTTGCCAAGTTTGGATTTTCTTAAGAACTCTGATTCTTGTAATAAGGCGTGTGATGCGTGTTGTCGCGCCAAACAAACTCGTTTGAGTTTTCCAATAAGTGATAATAAAATTGATCGTATTTTCCAGCTTATACACTATGATCTGTGGGGTCCCTATCGCACTCCGTCTTCCTCTGGTTCTCGATATTTTCTCACCATTGTTGATGATTTCTCTGGAGATATTTGGGTGTACTTTGTTTTCGATAAAGCCGTAGTATCCACTACTTTACGGAATTTTATTGCAATGGTTGAACGTCAGTATCAACAGAATGTACAAGTCGTGCGAAGCGATAATGGGATAGAGTTTCTATGTCCCCGAGAATTTTTTCAGACGATGGGAATTCTTCACGAAACATCATGTGTCGCTACACCTCAACAAAATGGTCGGGTTGAACGTAAACATCGTCACTTGCTGAATATTGCGCGTGCCTTGCGGTTTCATGCCAGACTTCCCATTGAATTTTGGGGGGATTGTGTTCTTACAGCCGGTTATCTTATTAATCGCATGCCGTCAAGGATCCTACACGGGAAGACACCTTACGAGGTGCTTCATGGAAAATCACCTCCTTTGGGACATCTTCGGGTCTTTGGCTCTCTGTGCTATGCACATAATAAGAACACACATGGTGACAAGTTCCACGCCCGTGGTATTCGGTGTATTTTTCTTGGTTATCCGTCTAGGATGAAAGGCTGGCTCCTCTTTGATCTAGACAAAGGCGTGTTTTTGGTATCTCGGGACGTTACTTTCTTTGAGAATGAATTCCTGTATCGCGAGGATGGAGTTTTGTCTCTTCCGACTTTTAAGTCTCCTACACCAGTTGAGTCGATGATTGACATGACTCTCTTTGAGGATGACCCCTCGAACCCGACTGTTTCTGCAGATTCCCTTCCTTCTTCTTCGAATGCGAATGTTCTGCAGTCCCCTGTTTCTCCTGTTTCAGAACAGGGTGCTCCTGTTTCGGCTGTAAACGCTCTGCAGTCCTCGGTTTCCTCTGTCTCGAACCAGGGTGTTCCTGTTTCCGCCTCACTGCAGTCGGATCCTCCTGTTGTTTCTACGTCTCCAGCCCAATCTGCTACCTCTTCCCGGTCTGCTGATAGGGGGCTCAAAGTTATCTGGTTCGAGTTCTGGTTCGGAGTCTCCTGTTTTGGGTCGAGGACTACGTCCTAAGACACAATCTACTCGCCTCCGTGATTATGCTATTTCCACCGTTCATGCCGCAAACTCACCTGCACCTACAGAGATTTCGGTATCTTCAGCTTCAGGCCAGCCATATTCCCTTGTCAATTATGTTTCTTGTTCGAAGTTCTCAGACACTCACCGAGATTTTCTGGCTGCAATCTCCACGGGCGTTGAACTAACCTCCTACAAAGAGGCTTTGCAGGATCCGAAATGGAGAAAGGCAATGTAAGAGGAGATTAGAGCTCTTGAGGACAATAACACATGGACTATTGAACCTCTACCTTCGGACAAGACTGCGATTGGGTGCAAATGGGTGTACAAGATTAAGTATCGAGCAAATGGCACGATTGAACGGTATAAAGCTCGACTTGTGGCCATGGGAAATCGACAGGTTGAGGGAGAAGACTATTCCGAGGCATTTTCTCCAGTAGCTAACCTCTCGAGTTGGTTTATCCAGTTTGGTACTTCCCCGTCTCGTGGAAGACGAAAAAACAACCGACACCGTCGAGGTCCTCGGCTGAAACCGAATACCGAGCCATCGCAGCCCTCACGTGTGAACTTCTATAGATGAAGGCTCTACTGAAGTGTCTTGGGGTATATCATCTTCGTCCCATGGACGTCTATTGTGATAGTCAGGCGGCTATTCATATTAGCACGAACCCGGTGTTTCATGAGCGTACGAAACACATTGAAGTCGATTGTCATTTTATCCGTCATCATCTCCTCCAAAGCATCATCCGTCTACGACATGTTTCCACGCACATTGAACTTGCGGATATTTTCACCAAAACTTTGGGACAACGGGAGTTCGATGCATTTCTACTCAAGTTAGGCATTTTCAATCTCCATGCTCCAACTTGAGGAGGTAATAGGAAACTAGAATATAGGAAAATCTGTTGCAGTTTGTTAAGTTTCCTATTTTTGTGCTACTAGATTTTTACCTAGGTTATGAAACCTTGTATTTATACGTAGGTTTCTCTCATAAATGACATAACTTGATTTCGACCGATTTGCATCTTGGTTTACCTTTTGTCAAATATAAATTCCTATTGACACCCCACATTTATAACCTATTTTCAGTTTTATCTTCAAATTTCCTAATTGTTAAATCAGAACAAAAAAACCTATAAAAAATATAAAAATATATTTAAGTAAAAATCAAATTATTTTTTAAAAAGATATTATAATATTGCTTTCAAATTAATATACGAACTATAGTAATTATTTCTCTATTAATCTATAAATATATAACATGTCAACTACCGTATACGTGTTCATATTTATATATTATCCTATCATGTATTATTTTAAAATAATAAGATTGTTAGTAAATAGAAATAGAAAAATTAAATTTATATACAATTCTTCGAAACAATTTAATGCAACTTTTATTTAAATGAAAGTTTTTCAAACATAAATGCCGTGTAACATTTCATTTTTTCTATTCAAAACAATGAAAAAACAAAGCAAAAAAAATGTAAATTTTTTAACAAAAATCTATAAAAATAATAATAATAATTTATATGCAAAAGAGTTATAGAAACTGAGATGTAACTAAACACTCATATAATATAATACATAAAGTTGATAAAGATTAATTTCTATAAGCTTTGGATCTCTTGTAATTTAGGTTGGGAAGGGAATACCTTCTCGATGAAGGCAAGGAAACGATGAGAATAAAACGTGGGATCCACGGCAGAGATTGAGAGAGAATCAAAATGTAAGGATTTGTAGGCATGCTCTATCTTTTTGGTCATGTTGTAGTCTTGTAATATGTCTATTATGCCTAAGTAAAGAACGACGTCGTAGCATTCGTGGAACATTTGTTTCTCCTTCTCTTCCTTTCCCGGGATTAGCTCTGCTCTTGCCGGCATGTTCACTCCCAATTGTATTTGCAGTCTGTGTATATCGTTCATCGAAAATTCACTCACATGAGTTTGAATCTAATTAAAATTTTAAAAATTAATTCAAAGATTTAGAATTATCCAAAACTATATATATATATATATGTATATATACGAATCCATTGTTTATGCATATCACAATTGAAGGACTATCATCAATATATTTAATCAGGACGAATCAAATTTTGATATCATGTCAAGTATATTTGAATCTATCTAAAGTCTAAAGTTAGTTCAAAACTTTTATGCTTGACCAACATGATACATATTAGTTTATGGTTCATGTACATTATAATCGACAGTCTAACATTGTAATATTTTAATCAGGACGAATTAAACTCTGATATCATGTCATATATTGGGTCTAACTAAAGTCTAAAGTTAGTTCAAAATTTTTATGCTTGACCAAGATCATATATATTAGTATATGGTTCATGTACATTATAATCGACAGTCTAATATTGTAATATATTCAAATCAAGACGAATCAAACTCTGATACCATGTCAAATATATTCGGGTCTAACTAAAACCTAAAGCTAATTCAAAAATTTTATGATTGATCAAGATCATATATATTAGTTTATGGTTCATGTACATTATAATCGACAGTCTAACATTGTAATATTCTAATTAGGACGAATCAAACTCTGATATCAAGTCAAATATATTTGAATCTAACTAAAATTTAAAGTTAGTTCAAAACTTTTATGCTTGACCAATTTGACATATATTAGTTTATGGTTCATGTACATTATAATCGACAGTCTAACATTGTAATATTCAAATCAAGACGAATCAAACTCTGATATCAAGTCAAATATATTTGAATCTAACTAAAATCTAAAGTCAGTTCAAGACTTGTATGATTGACCAAGATCATATATATTAGTTTATGGTTCATGTACATTATAATGGACAATCTACCATTGTAATATTCAAATCAAGACGAATCAAACTCTAATACGGTGTCAAATATGTTTGGGTCTAACTAAAATCTAAAGTTAATTCAAAACTTTTATAATTGGATTGAACTGAAATCTAAAGTTAATTCAAAACTTTTTTGGTAGACCAAGACTATATATATGAGTCTATAATTTATGTATATTACAATCGAAGCCCTAACATCGGACAATTCAAATTAAGACAAAATAGACTCTGATATCATGTCAAATGAATTTGAATCTAATTAAACTAAAAGGTAGCTCAAATTTTAGTGTTATCAAGACCAAACATATGAGTCTATGATACATGTATATCACAATCGGAGATTCAAATTATAACAAACTAAATTCTGATATCATATCAAATGAACTTTGATCTAACTAAACCCTAAAACCAACTCCGGCATCTACAGTTGCTTCAGAGTCGGCTTTTAGTACGGGAGGTCGTGTGATTAGTCCGTATCGTAGTTGTTTGACGGTATATGCGAAACTCGGATAGAGGAAGAACAATAAGTGGGGAGACTAAGAGAGAGTAGAGGAAATACCTGGCTGTTCCAGGAAGAAGAAGATCAACTTCCTCGTCACCAGCAGCTGATGCGCGTAATCTGCTACCTCTTATGTGAGGGCCGACTACCACATCGTCTGTCTCCCGAGGGACCAAAACCAGTCCTTGAGGATACGAGAATATGTCATCCTCGATTGTATCTGCGCATCATTACACGTTTCTATAATGTACGAAGATAACAATCCAATATGTATAGTCAGCGGAAAAAGATTCTCACCGTCTTCCGCCACACTTTCCAACCCATCAGCCGTCATACTTCGGGTACGATCCATTTGGGACCTTAAGTGTTGCGGAGCTCGATAATGCACACCCAACAAAAGACTGTAGTCCATTATTTTTTGAGCTTCTAAGAATTTGCTATCAATCTCTATTTGCCTATGCACCACCAGAGAATAACCCGTCAGCTGGTTTATTCGTGTCGTAACTATACGAGATACAAAGGGAAGTAAAGACGTATACTTTAGTAAAGCGTCACGCCAAGAAGGCTCCAAGTAGAAACAGTAGTTTAGATCCAAATCTTTAAGTATAGTATTCTCATCTATTTCAACTTTGTACGCAGAACGTCCCAACGATGAACCCTTTAGGTCAAATCTTCGATGAATTCTTAATTCTGTGCAGAACATGTTACCCATCACCACAAAGCGGAACTGCAAAGCAAGAGTAAGCTTTCAAATAGTCTTAATCCATATGGAGTTTCCACTGTAAATAGATTATCCAACGAAAATCTTGAAAAGCTCGGGTTTTGATTTGGATCATATTGAGTACGCGGGCAGCCATGTTAGCAAAGCTTAACCCTTGTGATAGTTCGACGGGAAAAAAAGGGAAATCAGTACTGTAAAGTCTACCTTTTGACCACTTGAAGGTATTATTCTGTGAAGACCAAAGAATTTAGTTATAAGGGTATTGTCATACTTCTTCACATGATGATGATAATCAGGAAGCATCCTTAGAAGTACCTACACAAGAGAAAATGAAGTTGATCTTCCTCCCTCGTGTCGAGAAAAAAAAACGATGAAAAATGAAAAAAAAAAATTACAGAGGCGACGGATATATTGGTTTACAAACCTTGACTTCAGATTTCCGTAGCGTTTTGATCATGAATCGATCATCTTGAGACATGAAGAATACACTACCACTCTTCCCTGGAGAGGAAAGTTCCCTTAAGGTATCATTTCCACAAATAGACATCATATAATCAGCTGCATCAATCTTGAACAGCTCCCTCAGATCCCTAAAAGTTTTATGAATGATTATAATCAGAGTTTTTGTTTTTTGTTTTTTTGCAAGTAATATCAGTATTAAACTGAAACTTGTAAGGATAGAAGCTTCAAGAATATAACATAGACCCTGATTGGTGGAGTCGCAGCCAAACGCAAATGCGGCGATTGCGTTTTCTGGCGACATGAGAACTGACTGGTGGGGTCGTAGTCGCCCGAAAACGCACCGAAATGCAGATTTTAAAAATCTGAAATTATGTTGCTTTACGTTTGCGTTTTGGTGCGTTTTGAATAAAATTACCAAAATACCCTCGTGTCTTTCCCCTTATCTCTTTTCTCTTTCTATTATAATTTATATTAATCGTAAATATATATATATATGCATATATATATATATTGTATATTTAAATATTTTTATAATTTGTTAATTTTTAAATTTATTTCAAATATTTGAAAATTATAATTAAAAAAATATATACTAAACCAAAAAATATAAATAAATTCTTTTCTTAATAATTGTCTATTTTGTTCAAAACACAATCGTAACACTGCCAATCGGACAAAATAAAACAAAACGCTGCCAATCGGTGTCAGAAACGCCGCCAAGCACAAACGCAATCGCTGCGTTTCCACTAGTCAAGCCTATAATTAGAACAAATTAATGTCTAAGTACTAACCTGAACACCATTGGGCAGTAGTCCTTCCATTTAAAATCTTCTGAGTAGTGAGGAGGAGTCATCAAGGAGCCAGCTTTAGGAAAATTCATCCAAAAACTCGCACGAGGTCCGAAGTCTGACGTTCGTACTTCACGCCTCTGTATGGGTGTAATTTTTCCCACCGTGTATCTGACAATGTTCTAAGGAATGTGAGTTACAAGAGTATTTGGATTGATATAAAATCCTCGTATCCATCGAGTTATGCGTATCTTTTAGGGGTGTAAAATGAGCTGCCGGCTCGCGAGCCAGCTCTAGCTCGCATCATATTTAAGCAAGCCGAGCTGGGTATTTTCTAGCTCGTTTAAAAAACGAGCTGGCGAGCTAAGCCGAAAACGAGTCCGAGCTTAGACGAGCTAGCCCGCGAGCTGACGAGCTGGCTCGCGAGCTGAAAAAAGTTATGTACAAAATCACATATTTTTTTTGTATATCATATATAATATTGCATTTAATAAAGAATAATATATTGTTTAAACATATCTATTATAATGTATTTATTTTTCTTTTTCTAATCATTGATATATTTTAATAACAAAATAAAGAAAAGTTACGAGCGGTCAAATTTAATACAATGATATTTGATAACTTTTTATTCGAGAAGGTTGTTTTTTATTTAGTACAATGATATTTTATAACTTTATGTTTGAATTAATGTTTTCATATTTTCGATATTTTATTTAGTTCGTTTGATGATTTTATCATATATGATATTACAACTACTTCAAAATAATTAAATAGTCGCGAGCCAGACGAGGTGAGCTGAGTTGGGATTTTTCAGCTCGTTTAAAAAACGAGCCGAGCTGAGTCGAGCCAACTCGTTTTACACCCCTAGTATCTTTGTAAGGAGCCCTCATTTATAATGGCGATAAGTCGACGGTAGAACCATAGCATAAACCAGAGGATTACAAGGAACAACGTACATACCTTATCCCGAGCTGCAAACTAAGCATCAAATCATAACTCCGATGACCTTTAATAATAATTTCTCCAGGCTTCTTCGCCTCTTTCACAAGTCTTTTATGTCTCCTTTTAGCTTTCCTTGACGGGCGTGAAAATCCGTTGTTTACCACAAGTTCACTTATTAAGACACCTTGCATATATTCACGCTCCAAGATCGGTACGTTTGATTTATTTTGAACGTTGCCGTTATCCATACCTGGCTCAGATAAATCAGATTGGTAATCATGGGCAATCACTTTTTCAATAGATACTTCAAGACTCCAACGTCTTTCCAACGAAACCCTTCCATTCCGAGACTGTTCTAAGTTTATCAAGCTTCCTTTGGAAAGTTTATCCGTTGAACCAAGTCCCGTTCCACGGTTCATACCAACCCTAATGTTTGCCATATTAACCGAAGAAGCAACTTGGTTTTGTTTTTTCAAATCCGGTAATACACCCCTTTTCCTTAAAGCATCTAAATAACACTCTTGCACATCCGGGACCTTACTTCCCGCAGGATAAAATGACCCTTTACCATCCTTCAAACCCCGTGTCCACGTTCCAACGTAACAACCTCCATCGTTCCATGTGTATACTCCAAACCCATGCATCATACCGTTCAACCAACTTCCTTCGTAAGAATCTCCATTAATCCATGTTAAAGTCCCCTTACCAAACATTTTTCCACTTTTCATATCTCCAAGATAAACATTTCCATTTTCCCATATATATTTCCCCGGCCCTTCTGCCATTCCTTGAATCCAAGACCCTTCAAAGACATCTCCATTTGGGTAAACTTGATATCCCAATCCATGTTTAAGATTAAGCCGCCATCTTCCTTTATACGTTAGATTATCGGCACCTATATATGTTCCCGTACCATGCATATATCCACCTGAAAATTCCCCTTCATACCATGCCCCAGACGACCATTTCATCTTTCCATTCCCATGTCTCATCCCACGTCTCCATTCTCCCTCGTAAATACACCCATCTGACCATATGTACTTCCCGGATCCCTCTGGGACATGTCCAAGCAGTGAACCAGAATAACACTCACCATTAGTGAACAATATTTCACTAACTCTGAATCCAGCATTCTCAGACGTTTCAAGAACTTCTCCTCCATTGCTTAATATAGATTTAAGTTCTTTGTTAGTAATTGCATCCGCGGATTTTGTTCTTTCTGCACAAACAAGTGGTCCTCCCACATCAAGGCTGGCCACAGGGCCAGACATGCAAATGCTCGAGGAAAAACACGTTTCGAAAAACTCGTAGGGCGAAGCTCAAGTTCCCTAGAGAGGCCACAGAGCAAAAACTGAGTCACACACCTTAAGGAGATGGTATCTCCAAAGTTAGTCTCTTCTATATTATCACATGAAATGATACAGAGATTCATTAGAAGGTGCAGAAATAGTTGCCAAATCCACATGTCCAATAACTAGAACTGAGGATGAATAATACTATACTGATATATGTCACAGACCAAGAACCCTAACTACAAGAATCCAATTCCAATTTCAGCAAATGGGTTTATAATCAGAAACCAAAAAGCACTAATTTATGAAGAAAAGAACAAAGATCAACAGCAATGGGGAAAAACAACAACTATGGTATGATCATAAAAGGGAAATAATTCTCTGCAATTTTTTATCTGATCCTTAATAAAATCAGTGAAATTCTCATCAAAGAAATGATTCCTCCAAACCCATCAAGTATAATTCAATAGAAGTACATAAATGAACTCACCAAGTGGATTTATACGAATTTAATCCATGGAATAAGTAGAGATACTGAATCCCCCAAAGGCAGATTAATGCCACCAAAACGTAAACAGAAATCAAAACTCATAGAACAAAAACTGATGTATTCGTAGGAACACAAAGATCATGGACTGAATTTCTCAGAAACATCAAAGTAAATCGAAAGCAACGGTCATGAAGATCGAAGCTTACTTCAAATTAAAGAAAACCCAGAAAGATAAACAAGCAGAAGAGCACATGGAAATGTACGAACCCAGAAATGAAATTGGATCCATTTTCACTGGAAATTAAAAAAAAAAGTAACGGAAGATGAAGAAGAAACCTTACGAAGAAACTCAGAGCAGAAAGTCTATCTTCTTCTTCTCCTTCTTCTTCATCTTCATCTGATGGGACTTTTTTGGTCAATTGGGACCAAATCCCGAAGCTAAGCGCCACAGCTACAGCTTTTTATTTCAGAAAAAAAAAGGAAATTGAATCTTATTTCCACATTCGATCAACGTGAAAAGACGGATATACCCTTATCGGATTACCGGCCTTTCTGATCTTTTCGTTATTTTCTGATCTGGTACGTAAAGAAAACTTTTCTGACACTTATATATTTAAATATATATTTTAATGAACCGACAACCCCAAAATTGAATTTGAATAATAAAAAAAATCCAGTGTTAGTTCTCCAAAATGTTGAACACATATATTTATTAGATATAAATAGATTAAGTATTATCAATATTTTTTTTGTTGTTGTTTGATATCAATTGTGATATAAATTTATGTTTTTAATTATCGTTTTTATTTTTATGAAGATTAAAATTTTTAGTTGTTTATATGTTTTTAGTCTGATCGATACGTTCTGAATTTAATGCATTAGAATTAATAAAATTATTAGAATTGTATTAAACTAATTCTAATAATTTGGATCGAAAAATTTTAAAATACGATTTTTTTATATTTTAATAATATAAAAGAAGATAATAAAATGTTTAAAAATTTTTGGGACTTTTTTAAAGTAAAAAATTATATTTTATTTTGTATATTTTTAAATTAATTTCAAGATATTATATTTAAAGCCAATTTCTCGATTTTTTAACGGTTAACTGATTTATTATATTAAAATATATATTAAATAATAATAAATGATTTAATTATAGCTATAATCTAATTGTATAATTTATTTATGCATATATGATTTTCACAATAATAAAATCTTGATGGTACAATTTTTTTAAAATAAAATAAATTGAAAGGAAATAAATAAAATGTGAAATTGGAGTTTTAAAATTATTGAAGAGTAGGACGTAGACTTCCTTGGCCGGTGAAGAAGTTGCCGCCTTTTTATCTTCTCTAATACCCACGTGCACATACTTTTTAAAATTCCACTTGCACTCCTCAAACTTCGTTAAATGACAAAATTTAATATTTGATGACTTTTAGTTTTATTAATACCTTTGAAAATTTCATTAAAGTATATAAATTTATTTTACAATTTTAAAATGATAAAAAATTATTTTTTTTCATTTTAATATATAAAATATTGTGACAATGGAAATAAACACCTATATAATATATAATTTTGGTTTATCGTTAATTTATTATAATTAATATATTATTTTCGAAGGATATAATAATTCATGATATAAAAAAATTCTTTGACTCTTTTAACAAATGTATACATTTTTATAATACTTTTTTAGAATACAAAAATTCATGCTTTTAACTGCTTTTTGTCTTCTAGATACGTTATGATTATTACTTTTAGAAATAATGGCGAATGAATTATTATGATGTTACTTGCTGCTGCTGAGAGTGATCAAAATTGTTCATTTAAATTCTAAAAGATTAATTAATTAATTAATCATACAACTAAACATATGTGTTGCCCTCCTCCCTACCAATTATTTTCTGGATAAGGCACCAGTTTCTTTTTCTTTATTTTTCTATAAAAAATCTGTTTTTATATTATAACATTTAAACTGCCAATTGAACCATTAGGCAACTTTTGTTTGTTACGTTTTTTTTTCGCGATACGGATTGATAAAATTTATAATATGATATGTTGGGTATGATATAAATTTATTAATTCATATATATATATATATATTGTAACTCCAAATCAAAATTTGAATTAGATCTATTTTTTTTTTGTAAAAGGTACCGAACCTTACAAAAAAATAGTAATGTTATTAATAAAATTTTTTTAACGTTAAAAGTTTTGGACTTTATATCTAATATCTACATATGTATCCAAATGAGAACAATCGTTTATGATAACTCGAGTTTGAAAATCTACTTTTATACATTCATATTAAGAATGTGTTTCTCAGGTATTGATATGTTTTGTTACATAGATTTTTATACAAATCATATATATAAGGAGGTTTTTTTCTCTTTTTTCATAAAACCACATCACGTATATAGAAAAAACCTCTAATTATATCTAATTTAAATATAATCTTAATAATAATAAATTAGAAAGTGATAATATATTTAATTGTTATTGTTTATTATTTTTTTATTATTTTAATAAAAAATTTATTTACAATTTTTTAAAATAAATATAATTTCTTTTTTAATTAATCAAATTCGAAATTTTAAAAAATATTAAAAAAATAAATAAAATTTGAGAACAATTGAAAATATTAAAAATAATTAAGTTGTAAGATATTCGCTTGAGTTAATTTCTTCTTTGTAATAAAAAATAAAAACAAAACTTGAATAAAATCATTTTTATTTATATCAACCTGTATGTGGATATAAAATCATATCAAAAATCAAAATCAAATAAACATTCAAAAACTAATATTTATAATATGATTAAAGTTGATTTAAAATTTATGAAATCATTTATATAATAAAAATACATCACCACGAGAGAGAAAATTCTTTATTTAAATCTAATTTAGATATAATCTTAATAGTAATAAAATAGAAAGTAGTCATATATTTTATTGTTATTGTTATTATATTTATATCAATATGTATGTGGATATAGAATCATATCAAGAATAAAAATAAAATATTAACATTTAATGAAAACAACCAATACATTACACAAAATATAAATATAGGTTACAACATATTTTACACAGCATATGAACACATAAAAACTGTATTAAAATGAACATATATTCGGTTTTTATCTTTACATTTTAAATTTTTACTTATAAAATAATTATATACACCAATCTGAAAAACCTAAAAGTTTTCAACGACCTAGAATCTGATTTGTTCTGTTGGTTTTTTTCTTGCAACAGGCAGCTAAACATGGAGGACAAACAATTTAAGAAAACACAGTTTAACTATCATAAAACACCGCAACACGCGGGTATTATCTAGATTTTGATAAACAATATTAAAAAAATTAACACTTATATTAATTAATTATATGTTTTTTTGTTTCATATCGTTGCGTAATTATCCTTTGTCAATGGATTAATCATGTTTGTTAACACTCCGTCCGTCATGCTCCACAAATATCTATACCAATCAAAATCTAAAGACAATCAAGAAATTCAAATATAAGTTAGTTTTAAAGATTCTCAAATTATGTCCATACCTCAATAATTATTTTTAAGTCATGTTATAAATTCAAATTAGTCCTAAAAAATTATACATATACGTATAAAAAATTAAAAAAAATCCAGTCCAAATTATGCAATCACTATCTCCAACAGATTATATTTTACAATTTCAATGATATTATTAACAGATGTCATTTACATTACATCTTATAAATCTATTGTTTAAACTTTTACAGTGAAAATTAGAATTCGTATGTTTGTATACATATATCAAATGTCATAACCATTGAATTAATAAATTATGTATAATGTTTAAGAAACAAACAATATAATTATCACAAAATCGCGCAACGCGCGAGTATCATCTAGATGATACAATACAACGGTAATATGGAAAGCTGAAAATTAGGGATGATGATAACTAAATATTTGTACAATAAATGGTAATTGATTTGCTGGAATATTAACAAAAAATGTCTATATTAGTACGTCATCTCAAACTTAAGTATTTTGACTATCCATATTGTTAATGTCTAATTTGAAACACCAAACTTATAGTTTGGTGAAGGCTTGGGACCTAAAATGGTAAAAGATATCGACTAACTCTTCGTTGGAACAAAGATATATTCGTCGAATTTTGTCTCGAATAAAATAACAAATCATATCGATGTATTTTGTGCTTATTTGATTCGTCGTGATGTGCAAGATTGTTTGGCTACCACCGTATAGTGGATGAGAGAGGTATGTGTAATGTCGAAACATTGCAACAAATATAGTAACTCACACTACTAGAAATTAATCATTTAGAGATTGAAGAATCCATCCCTAAACACGTTTAGAGACGCATTGGGGACGAAAGCCAGTGGTCCGCAAACGCGCGTCTCCAAACTAAAAACGTCCGTAATCCATCCACAAATACGGATGGAAACGTAAATCCATAAACCATCCTTAATTCCGAACTGTAAAGCCGCCAGCAAATCGACTGGAAATGCGACCAATTTGCATAAGAAATAGTCTCCGGGAAGACGTGAAATTCAAATATAAGTTAGTTTTAAAGATTCTCAAATTATGTCCATACCTCAATAATTATTTTTAAGTCATGTTATAAATTCAAATTAGTCCTAAAAAATTATACATATACGTATAAAAAATTAAAAAAAATCCAGTCCAAATTATGCAATCACTATCTCCAACAGATTATATTTTACAATTTCAATGATATTATTAACAGATGTCATTTACATTACATCTTATAAATCTATTGTTTAAACTTTTACAGTGAAAATTAGAATTCGTATGTTTGTATACATATATCAAATGTCATAACCATTGAATTAATAAATTATGTATAATGTTTAAGAAACAAACAATATAATTATCACAAAATCGCGCAACGCGCGAGTATCATCTAGATGATACAATACAACGGTAATATGGAAAGCTGAAAATTAGGGATGATGATAACTAAATATTTGTACAATAAATGGTAATTGATTTGCTGGAATATTAACAAAAAATGTCTATATTAGTACGTCATCTCAAACTTAAGTATTTTGACTATCCATATTGTTAATGTCTAATTTGAAACACCAAACTTATAGTTTGGTGAAGGCTTGGGACCTAAAATTTTGGTAAAAGATATCGACTAACTCTTCGTTGGAACAAAGATATATTCGTCGAATTTTGTCTCGAATAAAATAACAAATCATATCGATGTATTTTGTGCTTATTTGATTCGTCGTGATGTGCAAGATTGTTTGGCTACCACCGTATAGTGGATGAGAGAGGTATGTGTAATGTCGAAACATTGCAACAAATATAGTAACTCACACTACTAGAAATTAATCATTTAGAGATTGAAGAATCCATCCCTAAACACGTTTAGAGACGCATTGGGGACGAAAGCCAGTGGTCCGCAAACGCGCGTCTCCAAACTAAAAACGTCCGTAATCCATCCACAAATACGGATGGAAACGTAAATCCATAAACCATCCTTAATTCCGAACTGTAAAGCCGCCAGCAAATCGACTGGAAATGCGACCAATTTGCATAAGAAATAGTCTCCGGGAAGACGTCGCAATTTTACGAACGGTCGGACGGTGTCCGGACGGTTTGTCCGTCTAGAAATTAAAAACATAAAAAATAAAAAATATATAATTAAAATTAATTATAATTATAATTTATAAATTTAAAAGATAATATTAATTAATTAATGTTTATACATAATTAACGTATATTACAAATTTGTTGGTGGTATTTCTAATTAGCATCATCAAAATCATCGTTCCCGCACGCATCACAATTGATAGAAGACATTTGTTCCTTCAGCATGATCATCAATCGTTGATGTCGTCTTTCTGATCATTGATGTCGTCTTTCGTATTCTTGTTGCAATTGAGATACAATATTTCGAATCTCGTGGTCTGTCGCTTTTACCTTACCTTTGGAGGAACTTCCATGTTGTGATGTCATTCCTCCGAGACAAAAAATACAACCTTTATATGGTGTAACTTGATGCAAAAGAAATATTGAAATTTAATTACAATTATAAGTAACAAAATTATATTAAATTATAATGAATTTACCTCGAGATACAACTCGCTACATTCTTAATGACTTAGAGAAAGCTGTGTTTCGTCTTCTCTCAACAGAATTTGGGACACTCGTTCCGATGTCATATTGTGAATATCCTCATGAACACGTTTCGCTCTGGCATCTACCCACGAACCGTCAGATTTCTTAGTGCGCATAAGTTCGAGCAATTCTACGTATGACGGTTCAGACTTTCTCTTTCGTCTAAAACAAATTTCAAATATATTTTTTTCATATTAATCAAATGTCGATTGTATAAAATCCTAAACAAATTAAAAATCTTACCAAATCTTCGTAAACTTCCACGAAAGAACGAAAACCAACGGTATGTGCACTCATCCCGTATCCTTCTCTATCAGAACGATGAGATTAACTTGTTCGTGTCGCTTCTTTGCTTAAAATTGGGATCATCCCAATAAGCGTACATTTGTTCCCAGACATTGTGTGTCATCCAAACGAATTTCCCTTTCTTCGCTCGATCTTTTTTTCAATCATTTACGAGAGCTTTGAGACGAACTCCCGCAATCTGTTCAAATTCAGACTTTACTAGTCTGGTAGTCTCGGAGTTCCAATAAAATTTTTGCTGAAATAATGAAATGATTATTTTATTTAAACTATTATTTGATTTTTTTTATTAAAATAAATATTATTAAAAACATATCACAAAATATTTCCACCAATGTTTCTTAATATCAGGGTCGATCTATGTCCAATTATACGTGGACGGTTGTAATCAGCTTTCACCATCTTTGTTATATGACGAGAAAGTGATCGTAACCAAAACCTATAATTCAAAATTAAGATAAATTAACACTTAATTAACTAACTATTTACAAATTTACATTTGAATTTAGTGATACGTATCACTGTGTGCCGTTCTCACGATTCGGGTCTAAACGAGGAAGTTTACGTCTTTTCTCATCCATTGATAGAATTTCTTCTACCGTTGGTTCGTGATGCATCTGAGGCTCGTGATGCATCATTGGCTCGATCGGTGGTGACATCTGTTGATAATAAGGATATGACATATATGGAGCAGATCCATTATTTGGAAACAAATTCGGTTCATAAAATCCGAAAATACCGTATCAGATTACTGCGTGTGTTGTGGAGGAGAGGAACCATTAGCACTTTCCTCCGAAGTAGAATGGTTTCTCGTGTTACCACATCTTCCAACGCGATAAGATATATTAAAATTTTAAATTAAAATATTATAATTGTTGTTAATTCATTACTCTTTTAAAAACAATATACTAATTATGATTCTAATATAATTTAACAAGTAAATATAATTTAATATGTGTGAAGACATGAATGAATGCTCTCCCTCAATCGAAGAATATGATAATGTTTGTTGTCTTCCAAGCAATCAAGTGTTTTCAAGTAACACGATATAGCCATTCAAGATCGTTTCGTTTTGTCTAATCTGAATTGCTATATCTATGGAGTTATAAATCATTTGTGGAACTTAACAATATGTCTTTATATGCTGATTTTATGTTAGGAATAATAAAAATATATTTATTTTCTTATTGAAAAAAATATATTTATGTATTATTTTATTAATAGTTTCTATTTGATATTTGGAAAATATCCACACTATATAATTATAAATATATCCAATATAGTATTAATAAAATTTATCGAATTATTTCAATTTACATTGTATGAGAGCCTAAAATCCATCTTGGGTTTTGAGGTCAAACTTTCATTTTGTTGTCCATTCGTCAATTGGCTGATCTATCTGAGTGGCCATTTTGTGTGCACATTGTCTACGTGATAATTTGTGCCTCATATTTTTAGAATTTTTACTTTTTATTTCAACATTTTATTTTATTATCTGTGCGATCATCCACATTTTGCGGTTTGTTACATATGCATTTCATCAGTGCATTGCTTTCCACACAAATTTTTGGTCTAATTTATGCTTGCATCCATCACATGCCTCGATTATAATAGAAATATATTTAGTTCTTTATTAGGAATGATAGAAATATATTTATTGGCATTTCCTTATTAATAGTTTTCTTTTGTTATGTTGAAATATTTTCACTTTGTAATTATAAATATAACCAATTGGACATTAATAAAATTCGCCGAATTATTTCAATTTACACTTCAAGTAATGAACCATCCAAAGAGTCGCACCCTTAGTTGCTACATGAATATCATTGCTTAATTATTAGTGTGATTGAAAGATAAATCGAACATCCAACAAGCCGCCGATATTGTTTTGGATGGTCAAACAAAGCTCTAATAGATTAACAAATAGTGATTTTGTTCCATGAGAAAAATGATTGGTTTGGAACCCGGTAATCCACATTATGCAATAATGTTTAGAGCATATTTTGTTGAAAAATAAAATTCGTCGGTTGTGTGTCATTTCAATACCAACAAGTACTCGAGTAATCCAATATTTTTCATATGAAAACAAACATGAAATTATGTTTTGAATACTTTAACGATGCATGAATCATTTTCGCCAATAAAGAGATCATTAACGTAGACGAGGACACTAATTTGATCATCGTCATGAGAAAAGGTAAATAATGAATAATCAGATCATGATTGTTGAGAACTATATCTCTATAATTAATTTTATTAACCAACATCTTGGAGTTTATCGTAAGTCATAGATAGATTTCTTTAGTTTACATACCAAGTATATATCATTGCATGAAAAACTCAAGAGAAGTTTCATATAAACTTCCTCATGTCGACCGATCCACCATTTTGTTGTTGCCCATATTCTGATTGTATGTGTTTTAGCTACTAAAGTAAATGTTTCTTCATAATTAATTCATTCTTTTTGTTTATTGTCAAGAATGACCAATCGAGTTTCGTGTCTTTCATTGTTTCATGTTATGATCTCAAATACTTGTTGGAATTTTATTTGTAGAGATATTATATTCAAATGTTATGCAATTGTGAACTAAGTTTAATAAATATAACTTGCTAACCGAACATTTATAAACAAAAAATAAATAAATAAAATTTTAATATTTTTTATGATTATATATCATGTTACACCCAAGTTGGAATTCTCTTTGGGTGGCCATATGTACCAATATTAAAAAGAACAACAAGAATACTTTACTTAAACTCAAAATAGTAATATACAAAAGAAATATAAATATACAAATATACCATCTCGAAATATTAAATTAAAATATATTAAAAAGTAAAAAATAGGCAAATGTTTCTCGAGAAGAATCCAAAGTGACCCTCGACACTTCTCTCTAACTGTCTTTTATATTTTCATCTCATGTCCATCCATGATGGTCTACAAGCATAAATACAAATAATTGCATCCAATGAGTCTGATGCATACATGCTTTGTGTATCATGTATATGCTTACTTGTGTTACATAAATAAATACAAAATAATAAGATATAACCATCCAAACATTTAACCAACCCCGAATGAATACACATAGTAACTAGTATCAAAACCATGATTGTCGTTCATGAGATCTCACTGAACCTTATTCGTTGTATTGCGTACAAGGTCCACTGATTCCAACCTCACATCATAACAATTGAAAGATCTCACTTGATCCTAACCGGTAGAACATGTGATCGTAATTACGTTGGACTCCATCCCATCGGATCCTACCACAAGTTGCCCCTCCATCCACGATCCTAAGGCGTCACATTATAGTGTCAAATTTGATATGATTCTCCAATACAATCATTATGCATTCACTCTCATCTTTACATATATTCCATCTCCACACATTAACATCAACTCAATCCTAACCCCTCATTGATTCACATGTATCTCGAAGCTCATCAGGCTTCCTCAGCTCTCATTGGTTATCTTGGAATTCCTCGGAAGTCATCGAATGCATTCCTTAGAAGTATCATCGAAGGAGTAAACAAACCATTCAAGTGTGACCCCAATTTCATCTCACAATGGGAACACTTGGCACGAGCGACCCATGATCGACAAAACAATCCACAAAACAAATCAAAATTCATCTAAAAAGAATGGTCAAAGTGAGCATTCTACTCAAACAAAAATACTCGAACGGGCATCATGCCCAAGCAAAAAATGCTCGGTTAAACGTGTTTTTCCAAAACGTCAATGTTCGTCCTAAAGCTTGATATTTTCATCGTTTTTTGTTAAAGTGTTCAGTCAAACGGATGAAGTGATCGATTGAGCACTGTAACAAAAAAATTCTAATTGTCATAAAACTTCACTTTCCAATGATACTTAGCTTCACACTTTAGGAATTGTTACATTTTCTTTCTTAAACTCTAATTATTTGTACTGTCATAATGCATCTTTTACAACTTCTATGATTTTAAGACGTAATATAACATTAAACGATTCAAACTCAATTACACAATCAAACCGAAAGATATGATAAAAGATCCTCACATAGGAAACGCCAACAATACATTCTCTCTTTTTCCTCCTTTTTCATTTATACTAGATGATA
Organism: Gynandropsis gynandra; assembly: GCA_036759665.1. Classification (NCBI taxonomy): domain Eukaryota; kingdom Viridiplantae; phylum Streptophyta; class Magnoliopsida; order Brassicales; family Cleomaceae; genus Gynandropsis; species Gynandropsis gynandra. The sequence continues at coordinate 35,376,014 of CM071873.1, read as the reverse complement.
CTCGCGCATTACGCGATTTTGTGATAATTATATTGTATGTTTCTTAAACATTATACCTAATTCATTAATTCAATTGTTATGACATTTTATATATGTATCGGTCAATACAAACACATGAATTCTAATTTTCACTGTAAAAGTTTAAACAATAGATTTATAAGATATAATGTAAACTAACAATGACATCTATTAATAAATCATTGAAATTATAAAACGTAATCTGTTGGATATAGTGATTACATAATTTGGACTGGAGTTTTTTTATTTTTTTTTCTTATATGTATCTGTATAATTTTTTAGGACTAAATTGAATTTATAACATAATTTAAAAATAATTATTGAGATATGGACATAATTTGAGAATCTTTAAAACTAACTTATATTTGGATTTCTTGATTGTCTTCATATTTGGGTTGGTATAGATATTTGTGGAGCATGACGGTCGAAGTGTTAACAAAAATGATTGATACATTTATAAAGGATAATTACGCAACGATATGAAACAAAAAACATATAATTAATTAAAATAAGTGTTAATTTTTGTCTAATATCGTTTATCAAAATCCAGATGATACCCGCGCGTTGCGCTGTTTTATGATAATTAAATTGTGTTTTCTTAAATTGTTTGTCTTCTATGTTTAGCTGTCCATTGCAAGAAAAAAACCAACAGAACAAATCAGATTCTAGGTCTTTGAAAACTTTTAGGTTTTTCAGATTGGTGTATATAATTATTTTATAAGTAAAAATTTAAAATGCAAAGATAAAAACCGAATATATGTTTACTTTAATACAATTCTATATGTGTTTATATGTTGTGTAAAATATGTTGTAACCTATATTTATATTTTGTATAATGTATTGATTGTTTTCGTTAAATATTAATATTTTTAGGTCTTTATTTTATTTCGATTCTTGATATGGTTCTATATCCACATACATATTGATATAAATATAATACGGTTTTGTTTATTTTTTTACTTTTGTTTATTATAACGATTAGACTACCACAAGCGAAGACCTTGCAACATAATTATTTTTAATATTTTCATTTTTTTCAAATATTATTTAATTTTGTAATATTGTTTAGAAATTTTAATTTGATTAATTTAGAAAGAAATTATAATTTATGTTTCAAAAATTTGTAATTTTTTTATAATTACAATAATAAAAATAATAACAATAACAATAAAATATATGGCTACTTTCTATTTTATTACTATTAAGATTATATCTAAATTAGATTTAAATAGAGTTTTTTCCCTGTGGCTTCACCATAGAAGAGAAAAAAATCTCCTTATTATACATATGATTTCATGAATTATAATTAACTCTCATCATATTATGAATATTAGTTTTTGAGTGTTTATTTGATTTTGATTCTTGATATGGTTCTATATCTACATACAGATTGATATAAATAAAAACGATTTTATTCAAGTTTTGTTTTTATTTTTTATTATAAAGAAGAAATTAACTCAAGCGAAGACCTTACAACTTAATTATTTTTAATATTCTAATTGTTTTCAAATTTTATTTATTCTTTTTAATATTTTTAAAATTTTTAATTTGATTATTCAGAAAGAAATTATAATTTATATTAAAAAATTGTACCCTTCTAGCCTTCTCATTGTTCCCAATTCAGTTTATTAGCTCTTCCACACATTACCGGTGGCGAAGGCATTCCCCACAAATTTTTATATTAAAATAATAAAAATAATAACAATAATAATAAAATATATTATCATCTTCTATTTTAATAATATTAAGATTATATTTAAAATTAGATATGGATAGAGGTTTTTCTCTTTTTCTTGGTGATGTGGCTTCATGAGAGAAGAGAAAAAATTTCTTATTATATATATGACTTTTTTCAAATTTTACCTAATTTTTTATATTTTTAGAAATTTAATTTGATTAATTCAGAAAGAAATTATAATTTATGTTTCAAAAAATTTGTAAACAATTTTTATAATTACAATAATAAAAAAGAATAATAATAATAATAACAACAATAATAATAAAATATAATGCTACTTTCTATTTTATTACTATTAAGATTATATCTAAATTAAATTTAAATAAAGATTTTTCTCTCTCTTCGTGATATGGTTTCATCTAGGAGAGAAAAAAAACTCATTATTATATATATATAATTTCATAAATCATAAATATATTCTAATCATAATATCAATATTAGTTTTTGAGTGTTTATTTGATTTTGATTCTTGATATGATTTTATATCCACGTACACTGATATAAATAAAAACGATTTTTTTCAATTGTTTTCAAATTTTAATGTAATTTTTTTAATATTTTTTGAATGAATTTGTTTAATTTAGAAAGAAATTATAATTTATTTTTAAAAAAATTTATACATAAATTTTTATATTAAAATAATAAAAATAATATACAATAACAATAAAATATATTGTCATTTTCTAATTTATTACTATTAAGATTATATTTAAATTAGATATATATAGAGATTTTTCGTTTTTTATGATGTGATTTCATAAGAGAAAATAAAAAACTTTTTTATTTTATATATAATTTTTTTCTCTTGCCTTTTCCTCGCATTTTCTTTTCCATAGTTTTATCTTCAATTTCTTTTAATCTCTCAATTATGTTCTAGAAAACTCTAACAATTCCCAAATCCACATATAATCCTCCACTTACTCCCGTTCTTTATCGTTCAACATTGCAAATTCTTTTTCCTAAAAAAACACATATTAATCACACCTACTAGGACGAATAATCATTTTGGCCACTCGGTTGCAATTTTGTTCAATGTTATGTTAACGTTGGATGATTCATTTTTTCTCTTTTGTAACAAGTTGTTAATAATTTATTATACAGATAATATATAATATATTTTATAGCAAATATTACACTAAATAAGTCAAAATCAAAGATGTGCAAATTAAGTTATCTATTTAAATTAAAATTATATTAATATAAAAATTTAAATCAGAAAAATATAGATTAATTAATTTCAAAATTACAGAGTATATACGCATTAAGATATTTTCATTTTTAGATATTAATTATTATGTTGATATCATAATAATATATAAAATATGATTATTATTTTCAAATTAATTCAGTGCATACCATATACATATATTTTCAATATTTGCATGTATGTTCATAGATTAAATTAATTTATATAATTATTATATTGATTTGAAATAATATAATATTGATAATTTATGTATAAAAATAGGAAAAAGAATTGTTTTGGTGATTATGACCCGTCGCAACTCAGTCACGAGTAATGATACAAAGGTTGCCATGGTGCATGTGATGTGTCCGAACTCAAAATAATGTCCTACGAACTATTATTACTCATTATGATGTCCCTATTTCCAAATATTTGAAATAATTAAAGTGAATAATAAATATTCGATTCGAGATATCTTGGCAAATAAATTTTTAAGGAAGGATATGTTAAAAATTTGAGATATTCATATATAATTTCTATGTGTGATAGAATTGTTCATTTAGTAAAAATAAAACTATTATCATGTTTATATGAATTTATTGGAGATTATGTAGAAATTGTTGGAAATTAGGTCTCTAAATGTTTGTTGCATTTGTTTCTCTTATATTTTAAGGGTAAGAGTGTACTTGGAAGAGAATAAGTTCTCGTCCTAAAGTCCTAAAGTATATCACTATTGGACGTATAATTGTAAAATTGTCTAAAATTTGAGTAGGATCGGATAAAGAATTATTGGCAAACACAAGGTTAGTATTATAAGGATTTTGAAGAGTATGTTATAATTTCAGAAAATCTGTGGTTAGATTTTGGGAAGTCTGATATAACTCTGAATAATCAAATGTGTGATTTATAAGTAAGTGTGGCGAGTCAAGGGAATATTAATTGCGGTCAAATTGCAACTCAAGCAGAAATCTATATATTAAAATTTTAAATTTTTGGTGGATTCTGAGAGCTTCTAGCCTCTCAGCCCTCCACCTCATCCCCTCCACATTTATTCCACCACATCTCAACTCTCCCACGCTCTGCACTCTCTCACCCACGTCCTACCCTCTCCATCAACTTCTGCCCTTTCGGTTTCTCTTCCCATTGCTATACTCTGCTCATCCGGGTGTACATTCGGTCCAGGTCGCGGTCGTCCTACAACTAATATTGCCCCGTGTGTTGGAGATCTGATTCATTTGTTAGCAAATCTGTGCGAAATTGTGTAGTTCATTTGGCTTATTCTAGGTGTTCGTCCAATTAATTGATTATATTCATGTGGCATTATGAATTTGTGCTCTTTTCCCTTGTGGGATAGTGATATATTTGGTGTCGGTTCTTCTTTTTGTTCATCTTGTATGATTGTTTTATCTGATTGGATCTGTTCGATTTTGTGGTGTAGACTATAAATCTTGCAGCAATATGCACTCATGCGGACTACAATACTCGTCCGCTCGATACCATTTACAGAAATTTCATTGATGCGCTCCCTGTGGTAAGCAATTGTACTTCTAGTGTTTGTGGATTTAGTAGAAGACTCTTTTGTGATGTACTTGTTGTGTATTGAGATTGATGATTTGGGCTAATCAAAACTTGTAGGTGAAGTACTGTTCGGAAAATAATAAGCGTCTTATCCACTTCTCTACGTGTGAAGTGTATGGGAAAACTATTGGAAGCTTTCTTCCCAAAGATAGTTCTCTCCGTCAGGTAAGCTTTCACTGTCACCTTTTTTTCTGTTTTGATCTTCATAGCTGTTGCCTTTAAAACTTATTGCTGATATTTGGGTAGATGAATTGTCTGGTATAAATCAAATTCGCTGGGTAATCTTTTTAGAGAACTTGTTGTTGATATTGGTCTTCTTAGTAGGTGGCGATTGTTACGAACTATCTTGAAATGGATTAATGAAACTCGTTCAGTTCTATGAGTATATCATTACTGCTCAGAATTTAAGGCTTATTTTATGTGCTCTGGATGCGATGGTTGAAGATATAGAGTTCGGGTTGCTGGATGTACTATATTGTCCCCTTCGGGTTTCATTGTCTGGAAATTTTTTTATGTATGTAGCATTCCTTGAAACTAAAAAGTTAACCGACGAAGAGGTAGCTTCCTTATATGGAATTATTGGCATATACATCTCAATTTGTCAGTGTGTTAATATTTGGGGGTAGATTATGCTATTGTGTAAAATTAATCTGTTGGCTTGTTACAGGATCCTACTTACTATGTTCTTAAAGAGGATACTTCCCCATGTATTTTTGGTTTCATTGAGAAGCAGCGGTGGTCATATGCATGTGCGAAGCAACTCATTGAGAGGTTTATTTATGGTGAGTGAATTCTGAATATTGAAGACTGAATATGATATCAAAGACTGATTCTTCTTATCAAAATGTGTTTCCTTTTATAGATGAAGGCGCTGAGAATGGACTTCAGTTCACTATTGTGAGACCTTTCAACTGGATTGGACCAAGGATGGATTTCATTCCTGGCATTGACGGTCCAAGTGAAGGTGTCCCGAGGGTCCTTGCGTGTTTCAGTAATGTGAGTTGACTCTTCGCTACTGATTTTTAACCAAGTAATAATCTCAAATCTCCATATACTTCCATTTACCCTGTTCCTGTCTTACCTGCTTAGAGTCTTTTGCGTGGTGAACCCTTTAAGCTTGTGGACAATGGACAATCGTAGAGAACTTTTATCAAGGATGCCATAGAAGTTGTTTTGCTCATGATTGTTTGTATCCTTTTTTCCTTTTCCACTTTGCTGCAAGTGTTCCTTAATTCAACAAATGATATAACCCGCAGTCAAATGCATAACAGGAAAACCCAGACCGAGCAAACAGTCATATTTTTAACGTGGGCAACCCGAATAATGAAGTGACTGTGAGACAAATTGCTGAAATGATGACAGAGGTGGATGGCTGTCCGATTACTCACCCACAAGTATCACACTCTTTTCATTCCAAGCTTTCAGGTTTTGTAAATCGGGTTCTCCTCATTTAACAGGTTTATTCCAAAGTGAGTGGAAAGCCTCCGATAGAGAGCCCAACAGTAGACGTCAGCTCCAAAGAATTCTATGGTGAAGGGTATGACGACATCGACAAGAGAATTCCTGATATGAACATTATTAACCGTCAACTCGGTAAGATTGCTTTTCTCTGCTAGGCATTGCGGCGAGTGGAATGTGTTGTAACGATGTTTATGTTCTATTAACTGAGAACAGGATGGAACCCGAAGACATCTTTATGGGACCTGCTTGACTCGACACTGACGTACCAACATCGTACACCCTTTGAATCTCTGGTTGATTCAATGATCACTGTCATATCCTCTCGCTGCTTCATTTGGAGGTTGCTGCTCTTGTAAGCAAAGTCTCTCTCTTTAGGCATTTATGTTTAGGGTTTATGTTGGTTACAATGGTCATAGTCAAGAAGATTAACAAATCTCCAGAAAACTGAAAAAAGAACATTCTCAGAGAAATCTCTATAAATTGGTTCTCAAAATTGCAATCTTTCTCAAAAGTTGCAATCTTTCTGAAACCCCAACCTAGATTTGTTTTATGGTAACCGGTGCTTGGTCTCGGCTGGCTGTTACTCTGCAGTTTCATCCACTTTCATCATGGATTTGTAGACTATAGGGCTCTATGAACTGTTTTCTACTTCATTGGAATGAATGATCTTAATTCATATAGTCTTCATGGAGTATTTCGATTTCTCCAGTTGTTTGTAGGTTGAGGCGAAGAAGGCAGTTCCAAGAAATGATCAAACAATGTTGAACAAAAGCAACAACAACATCCAAGGATGGTCGAGTCCTGCAAACACCAAAAAGATATTTGTAGGAGGCTTAGCCTCATCCGTGACAGAAGCGGAGTTCAAGAGATACTTTACTCAGTTTGGGACAATCACGGACGTGGTGGTGATGTATGACCACAGAACTCAGCGTCCAAGAGGCTTTGGGTTCATCACATACGATTCAGAGGATGTTGTGGACAAAGTACTGCACATGACTTTCCATGAGCTTAATGGTAAGATGGTGGAGGTCAAACTGGTTGTGCCTAAGGAGATGTCTCCCAGCCCTAACAGGAACCAAATGAACCTAAATGGAGTTGAATTTGGAGGCAAATACAAAGCAAAATTATGTTGCTTAGTTGGAGGGGGGGTTTGGGCGGCCATATAGCCCTGCATACTCAGCAAGTGTAGGTAGGTAAGGTAATGGTGGTGGAGGAAAGAGTCCAGGAAGGAGAAACGTGATATGCAGGAGTTTGAATGGGAATGCCGGAAGGGATCTGGTGGGCAGCATTGGAGAGAAATGGGGATCAACAGGTAGAAGCAATGGCGGAGGTACGTTAACAAAATGAATTTTTTTTATCGAATTATTGAATTATAATAATTATTTTATTATTTAATTATTGAATTTTTTATTTTACTATTGAATTATAATAATTATATTTTACAATATTTTACATTTCAACAAAAGTTCACATATTGGCCATTTTTTTAAAGATCGAGAGAATACAGAAAATATTCAAAACATATTTAGATACTAAAAACAATTGATTATGTAGTATTTTCATAAAATGAATTTTTTAATAGCAACTCTTAAATTTCATATATCATGGCCAATATTTATTACAATCTTTGTTGATTTGTACGTTAACAATATGATAGAGTATATATATAATTATAAACTAAATAGTCAATATACTCTAGAATGGATATAAATATTTGTATGTAAAAAATGTATATATATATGTATATAAATTTGTTTGAATCTATTAGTTTCATTTGATTAATATATAATATTTTTTATTCAATTTTTATTAACTAATTATTACTGTAAGATTGTACGCAAGATAATATTTATAATATAGCATTAAAATTGATAAATATAATAATTTATAGTTATCATACATTGATTATGGGAAGAAGATTAAGCGGTCTTTCGTCACAATGTGTGAATTCTATGCATATCAAATTCAGACGTTTCTTTGTGAAGGCAAAACGATAATCAAAGGCGGTGACTTTTCCAATAATATGTTGTTGATTCATATATTGCAATTGAACAAGAACGAATACGTTAGGTTAGAAATAATCATAACTTCAATTTTGATCGATCTTGCGCATCGCGCAGGTATATTTTCTAGTAAGTTATAACAAGATTGGTTACTTGTGAATAAATGTGTACTTACTGAAAATCTTTATGTATCAATTTCTATTGTGTCACACACACATACTTGCACTAACAAGTGATATCAGAGTTGGTCACTAAATTTATTTTTTTTTATCAAGGAAAACTCAATTTGTACAAGATTCAGGGGAGCAAGTATGAACATTTCATATGAAGCAAATCTTTTTGAAATCTATAATATTAAATTCATCCAATTATAGATATTGGAAGGTGTGAATGCAAATTGCAATTTAAGGGATTGGTGGAGAAGCTTAGAAGGCTACAACACTAGGATGGAGTCTACCGACGATTATAGATCTAAACGAGAACGTTATTGAAAAACTATTGCAGATTGGGACACCTGCTGAGAATCGACGCTCAACTTTTAATGCCAAGACATTTGTTGTAATTTTTTAGACTATAGAAATTGATAAATTCAAACATATTTAGAAATATGAATCTGCTAAAAATGCATGAGAAACATTATAAACAATCCACAAAAGCACTTCAAGTGTAAAATAAGATTAGACATCTTGGAGCATCAATTTGAGAAGATAGCAAAGGAGAACGATAAAGTAAAGAAATTAGTGATCGATTAAATGCTCTTGCAAATGAAACACATATTCTTGGAAAAAATATGATGAAAAAAAAACTCATAAAAACTTTTCAGTTGTCTACCGTTGAAGTTTGAAATAAAAGAGGTGGCTATGAAAACTGCATTAGACAAATACAACAAGTTTCAAAGAAATCGTATTTATATTGACAGCCTACGAAATGGAACTAAAGCTAAAGCAAGACGCATCTTCAAAGGACTAGTCAAATGAATAGAGTCTCAAGTAGAAGAAAAGAACCAAAGAATTAACAACTTGGAAGAAGATGTTGGTTTGGTTGCAAATAAGTACAACAAATATTTGCAAAGAAAACATGTGCAATATCGTAATTGTTAAGAAACTCAACTTAATCTACATATTGAAAGAAGAACGAAAATAAAATGCTATAAAAACAAAGGTAACAGACACAAATGAGAATGCCCTACAATTCAAAATAAGGAGACATTTTGGAAGAATTTAAATGAAATTTAGTGTTTTGGTTGCAAATGATACATACACACTAAGAATGAGCGTCAAATTCGCAAAACAAAAAAGAATTTTGAGGCTATAAAAGGAGTTAAAGCAACACAAGATGATGAGTGCATTTGGTAAAAAAAAAAGAGAGAAGAAACTGTCATCGTGAAGTATATCACCATTGGGCGAGTATTTGTAAAGTTGCCTAAATATAAGCAAGATCAGATAAAAGACTATTGAGAAACGGTGAGTTAGTGTTGTTGGGATTGCGAAGAGCCTATTATAATTACAGAATCGTTGATTAGATTTCGAGGTATAAATCTAAAGAATCAAGTGCTTGACAAATATGTATAGTACCATCCAATTGTAACTCAAACGGATACATTGTAACATATTTAATTCTTTTGGCGAATTACTGAATATCTTTATTTCTCGATCTATATTGAACCATAAATAATAACTATAATTATTTAATTAAACTATATTAAATTATTTTATTTAGAATATTTTAATTATATTGTTATTATAATATATATATTTGTATATACCATTTGATGAATTCTTTACAAAATTTATACTCATGGTTTAAATCAGAACACTATTATATTTAATTATAAATAAGGTATTATAGTCTCCAAATAACGTTTTCTTTAAAAATTTAAAGAACTTTACATAAATATATTCATTCAGTATTTACTCATACATAAGTCCATAAAAAAAATAGTTGTTGGTATACTATAAGTTACATTTATGCATGGCCTAGTCAAAACGACTAATTATTTCCTTAGATTTATATTATCATTATCATTAGTTATACAATGACATAAATTGATGGCAGTAAAGGCATTTTTTACATGTTTAATAATTATTATGTTATATTTTGATATGGAACCACCACTGGTGGGAATTCTGATTAAGAAATGTAGGAAGAAGATAATCATATTAAAGTTAATAAAATGAAAAAATAAGTATGGATTACAACATTGTTAGCATAAGATTGGTTGTGGACTATGACCAAAGTGCTTGTCGATAATCTTGTTTATGTACTAATGGGAACCTCTTTTAAATGGTGCATTGCAATATTTTTATACATCTATGATAATACTAATAATTAAATGAGAAATTCTATGAGAAATATATATATATATATATATATATATATATATATATATATATATATATATATATATATATATATATATATATATATTTCTCATAGAATTTCTCATTTAATTATTAGTATTATCATAGATGTATAAAAATATTGAAATGCACCATTAATGTTTGTTGTGTTTTTTTATTATATCATATAACATAAATTATATATTTTATTTTTATAAATATTGAATAATTTTAAATTTGTAGATAATGAGACCAAAATATTTATAATATATATATAGAGAGATGTTCATTCGTTCATATTCTAAATTTCTAATAATTCGTCTTATAAATGTCACCGAATAATTATATATGGGCCTAGAAATCCATTGATATTATGAGCAATTGCAAATCGATTTGGACCAAACCTCGATATATCCAATCCATTTTCTTATATCATTAGCCTGACAAAATGTAATGGGAAAGTATAAAATGGCCATGTGGATGAAATTCAGCTAGAGTTCTAAGCCAATTAAAGAATTAATTATAAACTCTTTTGAGTCATTTATTACTAAGCAAGATCGGATATTCCTCTTAAATCTTTATAATCAACCTTAAAATTTTTAGCTTATGTTAAAAAATATCTATATTATTTTGTGATATATTATAATATGTATCTTTTGACGTATACTTATGTTAAAAAATATCTTTTGACGTATATAATAAAATTAAAATAAACAAATTGCAAGGAAAATTTGTTATTTGAAAAAAAAATAAACAATAAAATTTAAAATAAATAATGAAATAGTGACTTTACTGTCGTTCTCGATATATTATTCTTTCGCTTCACCTTTATAAAATACAAATTTATATTCACATATCAATTAAAAATAATAGTATAATGAGAAATAATGATAAGGACATTATGGATATTTGGTAGATTAGGCTATTTATTTATCTCTATAAAATATCTATAATATCCTCAACAAATAAAATATCATTGTCAACAAATATATGAAAATATTTGATATATAAAAAATACTAAAATTTCAGTATCTATATATTTAATGTACTTATAGATTGTTTTTTACTTTTCATAAACATCATTTTTAAACTTTTTACTTGTTTTTAATATTCGAAGTTTATATTGGATATACATCGATACATGTTGGTGTTGCTGGGTTTTATGTGTGTCTTGAACACATTGTGCCTTGCTGAAAATAAACTGTAACTGGGTTACAATTGATCAGAATAGGATTTTGTATTGAGTTTTAGTTTTGAGAGGATTTTTGTGTTTTGCAAGGAACTGCTACTTCCATCCATATTCTTCTTCTTCTACATATAATACATAAAAGTGAGTCTTTAGCTAGGATTAGACAGCACACATTAATTAGATTTTACAGACTTCTTAAAATAGGAAAAACATCCTTGTTTGACTTAATTTTTGGATGTTCAGTTACTTAAATTAATCTAATACCCGTTATAACAAAAATGAATTTTTTTTCCTTGAATTTGCTTCTGGGCTTCTTCAATGTGTGGGCTGGACCAAACTGGGCTTCATCAGCAAATATTTGGGCTTCAACAAATAAGGTTTCGTATGGGCTTGTTCTTGAGGCCCACCGATTCTTTCAGAATAGGGGTTACAACATTTTTCCCCCAAATCGTGATCTCTTCCCAAACCAGAAAACCCTAGGGGCGAACTGACCTTCTTCGCCGCTGCTGCTCCGTCGCCGGCTTCACCGTCAGGCTCGCCGTCCAGCCACCGAGAGGAGACGATGCCAACAGTACAATATATTAAAATTTTAATATATCACATTTCATTTTTAAACTAATAATTATATATATAAATTAAAACCTACTAATATATCTTATAAATCATTACTTTATATATTGATTCAGGAATACAAATTCGTTTAGATTATAATAATAAGGTAGTTTTGTGACTAGGTAAACTCTATTTGAATTTTATATTTATAAAAATATAATATAATATAATTATAAAAATCGAAAATATTGTTCTACAAATTTGAAAAGATAATTTGATAATAAAAATAGTTTTTATAAATCTTGTAACATTTAAAATATTCAGTACATATAATATCAATGATAGAATATTCACATAATATTCTTCGTTAATATTATATATTTTACACACATAATTAGTGATTGTAATTCCCAATAAATAGTTTTTTATATAATATAGCTTATTAAAAAAACTAAATTACACTAAAATTATAATATGCACTAAAATATGTAATATATATATTTTTTATAAAATTTATTAAGATAATAATATTGTGTTATTAAATAGAATTTGTTTACATGTTGTAAAAAAACTTATAGTCAAATTGGAAGTAATTAATTTTGAAAGATCTCAATTAAAAGGTATGATTAAAAGCACAAATAATCGGATTTAGAAAATTTTAATTGAATATTTATATATATATATATATGAGTATAATAATATTCTTTTGAATTTTTTTAATTTTTATTTGTTCATTTTATTTTTTTAAAATAATTATGCTTTAAATAAAATCTAAAATTTGCTTTTCTAGAAACCAAAAATCGAGATTGAACCATTTCAATTATTATAATTAACAGTAAAAAGGATCTCCATTTTTTAAAATTAAAAATCAATATCATATTAAGATTCAATTTCTTAATTATTTCTAGAATTTTATATTTTTCATTATTTTTTGAACTTTATCCAATTATTTTTATTTTAAACATGTGTATATATATTTATGTATTGTATATATGTGTATATATATAATTGATTTATATATATATATATATGTATATGCTCATATGTGTGTATTTATGTGTATATATGAAGATGTATATATATGCATATATGTATGTTTATGTATATATATGTGTATGTATATATACATACATGTGTATATATGTATTTATCTATCTATGTATGTGTTTATATATGTGTATTCATATGTATATGTATAAGATATATGTATATGTATGTGTTTATGTATATATATATTTATATATACATGAATATGTGTATATATGTACCGTCATATATGTGTATATATATATGATATATAGATATATATATATATATGTATATGTATTGATATAAGTATATATATATACATGTATATGTGTGTTTAAATGTATATTTATGTATATGTGTTCATTATATATATATTTAAAATTTTTTATATGTATATGTATATAATATATATATATATATAAGTGGGTGAAATTATTTTATAATTTCTGTTTTTCAAAAAAAGTTTATATTTTTTCAAATGTTGTTTCTAAAATAAATGATTTTCTTTATTTTCTAGATGTTTAACAATTTATTTATTTTTAATCTGTTATTTTTTTTAAATCGTTTTATTACATTGATCAAACATCTCACATTTCGTGATAAAAATATCAATCTAATAATAAAAAAATATGAGCATGGAAAAAACGAAATATGACGATTAGAATGTTGAAACATATTAAAAACATAATTTAATATTTCATGTTACACCATATCATTGAAGAATTCTGTTCTTTGGCGTTTGTATTTTTATAAGAGATAAGATTTATATAACTAATAAAATAACATAAGAAATACAAGATATTTTTTACATATTTTTATATAGTATCAAAGTATGGTTGTTTTCATATAATTTTAAAATTTATCTGTTTGTTGTTCACCATCTCCAGTTGCAAAAGATCCTGTGAAATCCATCTGAATGCAAATGTCGGCCATTATGGTGATAATTTACCTTGACTCTGGTGCGACTTACTAAGTCATCGGGACCATCCCAATGGTTTTTATGTAGTAATTGAAGTCGTTCGTAGTGAAAAATATTGAAAAATGAAATGAAAAAGAAGAATAAAGAGAATGAAAATAAGATATATTCATCAATTATGTTTTTGTGTATCTTTATCAAATGAGTACAACCAATATTTATAGAATTCGTGTACAATTTGATATAACGAAGAAGTCAAAATTATGAAGCTAAAGATCTTGAAAATATAAACTATTGTTCTTGAAAACAAAATCTGTTATTCATTTGTTTTAGTGTCCCACCAAGATTGTTGCTGATTCTCTTTAAGTGCACTTGCTGAATGCGTTGCTGAATGTGGCCAAGATTGTTACTGATTTTCTTTAAGTGCACTTGATGAATGTGTTGATGTGTTTGCTTCTTCAAAACCTTCGGAATGCATTGGTGACTTGATTTTTGTTTGTTTGCCTTCATGAATATGGAGATCTTCTGAAATGTTTTGACTGATACTCCCCTTCAAACTGATGTCCGACGGAAAGTCGACATTCAGTTTGCGGCGAAGATGGACAAAATGATCACGTGACAAGGATTTTGTAAAAATGTATTTAGGATTAGGTTTATAAATTCCTGACTTACTTCTGGTGAATGGGGTGTTGATTTATAGAATTCTGTATTACTAAGGAATCAGAATTTGTTAGTTCAGAGGAAATAGTTTCATTACAGGGAGAAGAATATGAATTCAAACCTTCTGTTACATCATGAGAACCTTCAGACACGTTATCTGAACCTTCTGAACTTGATAAAGAAGCATCTAGCGTGGTAGGTATATCAGAAGACATTTCTAAAATAGAAGAAGTATTTTGATACCTTGGTATCGATGACTGGTTTTGTACAGATTTAGACTATGTTGTGAATCCCAGTTGCCATGTTTTTGTTATTGATGTGTCTGCTCGTGGAACTAAATGCTGATAACAATCATGAAAAGGAAAATTTTGTTCATCAAATATAGCATGTCTAGTGATGAATACCTTACCTGTTAAAGGATAAAGACATCGATATCCTTTGTATTTCTCACTGTAACCCAGAAATACACACTTTAAAGATCTGGGTTCAAACTTGTTCTGTGTATATGGTCGAAGGCATGGGTAACAACAACATTCCAAGACTCTAAGAGATGAGTAATCCATTGGTCTTTTGAATAAGACTGTATATGGTATTTCTTTGGATAATGAAGAAACTGGTAGTAAATTACTGATGTAATTTGCTGTATAGAATGTTTCCACCCAGTATTTGAAAGGTATTTTAGCTTAAAACATCATGGCTAAGCCTAACTCAGTAAGATGACAATGCTTTCTTTCAGCCAATCCATTTTGTTCAGGTGGATGACGACAAGACACAAGATGTTTAATTCCATGATGCAGAAGATGATTCTGAAACAATAGACTACTGAACTCACCTCCTTCATCACCTTGAAACAACTTGATTTTGTAAGAAAATTGATTCTCTACCATCTTTTGAAAGGACACAAAAACATTATAAAAATCTGATTTATGTATCAAGGGGTAGAACCATGTGAATCTAGAAAAATTGTCAATGAAAATGACATAAAACCTGAAACCTTGTATTGAAGTTGTAGATGCAGGACCCTATAAGTCACAATGAATTCTTTCTAAGAGTTCGTTAGCATGATAATCAGAATCAATAA
This sequence comes from Gynandropsis gynandra, assembly GCA_036759665.1. Lineage (NCBI taxonomy): Eukaryota > Viridiplantae > Streptophyta > Magnoliopsida > Brassicales > Cleomaceae > Gynandropsis > Gynandropsis gynandra. Next base: position 35,360,264 of record CM071873.1, on the reverse strand, counting down.
ACGGTAATCTAGTACTCTTAGCAAGTTGACACAATTCACAGAGACTTGAAGATGATTTACTAATTTTGATGAAATTATTTTTACTGAGTTCTTGCATAACATTGTAGTTTGCATGCCCTAAATGACGATGTCATATATCATGTGTTGTTGAACACTCTCTGGTAGAATAAAAGGTCTTGAAGTTAGAAGACTGTAGCATGTAGATTCCTTCATGTTTAATTCCTTTCGCCAAAACCTTATGTGACATTAGATCCTTAACATAGACACCATTAGCATCAAATATAACCTCACAAGGATAATCTTGAGTAAGTTTAGAGGTAATAAGGATTTGGTAATAGAAGGTACTACTAAAACATGATTAATTGGTAAAGTACCTTCTGTAGTTGATACTGCAGTGGACTCAACATGTGAGATTGGAAAAAATGAACCATCACCAATCATTACACTTTTTGGTCCAACATAAGGAGTTGAGTCCTGTAGATGATGAGTAGAATTTGTAATATGGACAGATGCTCCAGAATCTAGAAACCAATCTGTCTGAGATTGTTGCTGAAAGGCAGTGAGAGCCTGAGGTATATCTCTGGAAAGCATTATCAAAACGATGCCAACAACGTAATTCACCATGTCTTGTCTTACCACAAATCTCACATAGTGATGTTACAGATGAATGTTGTGGATTGTTGTTATCAGACATATTATCATTTGAATTTTGTAATTTTTGAAAATGAGGAGAATAAACCTATTGTGAAAATCCTCTTCCTTTGGTGGTGTAATTTCTATTACCTCTGAATGTTTATTTGCCTCATCTGTTATTAAAATATAGTCTTCCATAACCTTGATTCTGTGTATTAAAACTAGTTTGTGTGTGGTTGATAGAAAAGGTTATATGGTGAGAGACATTAGTAGACTGAGTTGAAGAACTGCCAAGAAACAGACTATTGAGCTGAGAAACTACATCCTCATATGTTGGTATTGGAGGTTTGTGCATCGACGTTTGAATTACCGTTGCAAAAGCCTCATATTCTTTGCCTAGAACATGCTGTAGTCGAAAGATTTTCATAGGTTCTTGAACTAGTTTTCCAATTGATTCTAGTTTATCACATATAGATTTGAATTGACTTAGATATTCAGCCTAGGTTTTGCCTTCTTTGGATAGCAGTTGAACAAAAGCTAGCAAATCAAATTCCCTTGCAATTGATCTTTGATTATAGTGATTTTTGAGACATGACCATACCTCCATTATTGAATTCCAACTACATGGCTGAAAACATCTTTTGATAAAGTGCCTATAATCCAGGACATGATGAGTTGATCCGTTGTAACCAAGAATCATGAGCTGGATTCTGTATTTTTGTAGTGGCATCATCTTTGATTTCTTGAATTGTTTGAGATGGTTCTTGTATTGATCCGTCAATAAAGCCAAGTAGTTTCTGACTCCGGAGAAGAGACTCGAACTGAGCTTTCCAGAAGAGATAGTTTGAATCAATAAGTTTTATGGTTACAAAGTTTGATATGTTGATATGAACTGGAAATGAAATTTGTGTTTGATTGGCAGTCACAATTTGACTTGCTGCCATGATTATGAGTAAGAATTGCTCTGGATCTTCAGTGCTCTGATACCATGAAAAATATTGAAAAATGGAATGAAGAAGAAGAATGAAGAGAATGAAAATAAGATGTATTCATCAACTCTGTTGTTGTATATCTTTATCAAATGAGTACAACTAGTATTTATAGAACTCGTGTACAATTTGATCTAATAAAGAAGTCAAAATTATGAAGCTAAAGATCTTGAAAATAGAAACTCTTGTTCTTGAAAATAGAAACTCTTGTTCTTGAAAATAGAATATGTTATTTATTTGTTTTAGTGTCCCGCCAAGATTGTTGTTGATTCTCTTTAAGTGCACTTGCTGAATGTGACCAATATTGTTGCTGATTTTCTTTAAGTACACTTGCTGAATGTGTTGGTGTGTTTGTTTATTCAAAACCTTCGAAATGCATTGGTAACTTGATCTTTGTTTGTTTGCCTTCCTAAATATGGAGATCTTCTGAAATGTTTGGACTGATACGTAGGTCTTGGAATAATCATTAAGACATTCCCTCTACAACTACTAGCAATGGACGGAACTCGGATACGATATTTTTCTCAATTTTATATACAACCCATAAGATCCATAAGATCATGATACCACTATCATGATTTTAGGCATATATAGAATATCAATTCATAACTTTTTATATGTAAGTTCAAATGGTTAAACTTTTTGTTGTAACAAAGTCGATTTTGGGGTTTTACATACAATACCTATGCATTTGTACTTAATAACCAAACCGTTATCCATATTACAGTCAAATATGTATTACATAACAAACAAAACATAATTTACTATCATTATTTGTTAGACGAAATTTTATCTTTCTATATATAACCGATCCACTGATAGATATCTTATTAAAATTCTCCAACAACAAAAATTTATCAATCTACAATTCAAGTTGAATGTTTATGATATATATACTACAACTTGAAATGGTGCATTGATACTACAATATTCACACAAAATTCTTCACTAATATATTTTATTCAATTTCTAGTTTTTTTTCTCTTGTGGAGCCTTGTAAAAAAATATGTAATTAAGAAGGAAACAACACAAGAAATATAAGATTTTTTTCATATACATTTTTAAATTTGACGACGTGCGATTTTTAATGGGTGAAATGAAATATTGTAATAAATCTTATAATATATATATATATATATATAAAAGAAATGCTTCCTTACACATCCACCAATAAAATTATTTTCAAACATTAACATGAGATCACAATGAGATCTCGATGATCATGGACCCACAAAAAGAAATATATACAATAATGTTGAATTTTTATTTTTTTTATTCTTTTTTGCAAAAGAAAGACTTATAAGTCATGAGATGGGTGTTGCGAAAAGGCATGTTTGGTAATGGCATATTCCTTGGAAGATCCAAAATACCAAACACATATATATACAGATGCGATCCCCATTTCCATCTACTTCCCATTCTTTTTTATTTTTATTTATTTTCATATTCCCTTTACACCAATGTAACACATCATTTTTATTCCCTTATAACACCAATAATATTATATTAATTAAGATTGTATATTCCTTACTATTAATATATAAATATGTATATCATAATTAATACCGACGATGAACACTTGTCACGTTTAACTAGATCCGAAAACATTTCAATAAGAGAAATGAAATAATATTTTTTCGATACAATTAGAAACCTATATTCTCAATAAAAATAAGACGAGATGTAATAAATACGGTCCACCCATCACCATTAGAATAAAAAAAAAAAAGAAACTTTAATAGAAAATGAGAGGAAAAAAGTGAGAGAACACTATAGCTTATGTAAGATTGATTTCAATCACTCTTTTAATTGTCTCCATGACCAAAGACAAAAAAAAAAGAAAAAAAAAGAGAGGCTATAAGAACCCTAATGAACCTCCATTGTTGAAACCCTCTTAAGTAAAACACCACAAGACAAAAGGGCTACTCCACACACACACAAAACCCTATCTTTTCAATCATCTTCACGAAGAAGAAGATCAATGGCGATCTTCTTCTTCGTGAAGGGAGTGACTACAAAGATAGTGATAAAATAACAGACAAGAAAGTGAAAATGGAGATCTATATATGAAGTATGTATGTATTGTATGTGGTGTTATCATGTTCTTGTCTTGTGTTGAGTTTTATATATGTTAGTTATGGAGCGATGAAGATTGCAGAAAAAGGTTGATGGCCGTTGTCTGAAACAGCGGGTTTCTCCCTCGCAGGGCAACTTCGATCCTTTGGCAAGCTTCGGTTCCCCTCGGAATCAGCAGATTATGTTATGTATTGTAATCTCTCTCTCTCTCTCTCTCTCTCTCTCTCTCTCTCTCTCTCTCAGTTTATTTGCTTCTCTTTCTTCTGCGTTGTGTTGATTCTCTCCGTGTTAGTGTGTTTACGTGTTGTACTCTCTCTCTCTCTCTCTATATATATACATATATATATATGAGTTCATTTGCTTTTCTTTTTTCTATGTTGTGTTGTTTCTCTTTGTGTTAGTGTGTTTATGTGTTGTAATGTTAATGCAGATGCAGTGTTGGTGTGTTCTTGTCTGAGGAATAAAAGAATATTCGGTGCAATATCTATATATATATATATATATATTCGAGTATTCTTTATGTTTTCCCCTTTTTATTTTGTTTCCGCTATTTAATTCGATAATCGATTAAATGAATTCGATTTGTATGTTTTTGTGATTTGTCTTGTTAGTTCCATTAAATACATCAATGATTTAAACACATTTTAATCATTTAATACATTAAACATAGATGAAATATTTTGGTCATCACTTTTGTTTACTTTCACACTTGTTTTACCAATTGAGCTATTATACGGGTAAAGGTTTTAAGAAATATAACTTTTAGGGTAATCATAATTACATATTAGTCTTCTGTTTCATATGATTTTATAGCCCCACTTGTGAGGTTTCAAAGCCGATGAAAGCAACACCATGAGATTCACCTCTGAAATCCTTTGCTAAAACCAAGCTTGAGTCTCCAAAAACATTCCGTTCAACACTTCTTAAGAAATTCGTATACATCCAAATTCGTGATGTACAAATTTGTGTAGGAACACTCGGTGTTGTATCCCTAGTTGTTCCCGGCGAATGTAAGAAAATATATATCATTATATATCAACATCGAGTGACATTTTTTATATTTTCGAAGGAATGTAATGGTTAAAATGTTTATATTATGATTTTCTCTGATTCGGGTTTTCACTAATGTAGACACATGTGGAGCACATGTCATTAATGAAGTGTTACATTGGAAATTGAGATAATAAATGAAACATTATATAAATGTTCATAAATGCAAATATTTCAAATGTACAATAAAATGAGCATTGTAATATGCTATTGGTATATATATATATATATAATATTAAAAGATGGACTCTTGATTGAGGTGGATCGGGCTTTGCATCTCTTAACTTTCACCCGAAGCTATCTATATGAATGATCATCTGATCATTCGGAAAAACACAAAAAAAAACCATTTGTTTACCCTTAAGATTCTGAGAAAGTCAAAAAGTAAATTCGACACGAGATCAATCTCTTGTGATCGTTGAATCATCAAGACAGAACATGGCAAAATTTTTGTCTTTGGACACCACAAACGCACGCCTCGATCATTTGAAAAATCTGGTATTTTGTTGTTATTGTTGTTGTTTTTTTCTATTCAATATTTGTTTAATATTCGCTTCTAAAATGTACATTCGAATACATTTGAACTCATTGGTTCTAACAATTTAAGACAAAAAATTTCTTATGTGATGGACCAAACAATGACGGGTGTGAAAAACAATCACGTCGAGAAACTTGAGAAATTCAAGGGAAAAGATCTTAAGTGCTAGCAATAGAAGATGTTGTTCTATCTTTCAACACTTCAAGTTGCAAATGTCTTGAATCTGTATCCTCCTGAAGCCTTAACTGAACGCGAATGAGAGAATCTTAATGCTGAAGAAAAAGTCGAAAGAGACAAGGCTGTAAAGGCTTGGGCAAAAAACGAATGTAGTTGTAAAAACTACATTCTGAATGTATTGGATGACTCTCTATACGACACTATTCGAATTGCAATTCTGCTTGAGACTTATGGAAGGCCTTGGATAAAGAGTATAAGACTGAAGTCGCCTCTTCAAAGCGATTTGTGACCATGAAGTTTCTTAACTTTCGAATGATCGATAGCAAATCGATTATCAAACAAGAGGAAGAATTTCAAGTCATAATCCATGCGTTAAATGAGGAAGGTATGTTACTACCATCAGCATTTATTGCTAGTGTATTCATTGACAAATTGCCACCTTCCTGGATAGATTTTAAGAAATGTTTTAACACATATAACTGTGGATATAAGCTCGAGGAGTTGGTCCTGAAACCCCATATTGAAGACAATCGAATTGGTGAAAAAGGTGACTTGACATCCATTGAAAAACCCTAACTTGGTGAAGCCAAAACAATGAAAAAGAAAAACGAAAAAAGTTTGTATGCAAATCCTACTGCCCTTGCTCCGAGGAAACTAGATTTCAAGAAACTTGCAAGGATAAGGACAACAATGAATTGATAGGTATGTGAAAGAGACGGATATAAGGCAAAATATTGCTACCATAAGAAAGCACAACCTCAAGGTAATGTTTCAAAAAAAAAGATCAATAATTATCGATGTCATTGATGCAAATCTAGTTTCTAACACCACTGATTGGTGGGTTGAAGATGAAGAAAATCTATACATGGACAATGAAGCGACCACAAAGGTTGTTGGAAAAGGTAAAGTATGAACGTGTGGGGTTGTCTTGCAAAGGTTCAAATTCTCTTATCAAAGAGAACTAAATTTGGACCAAAAGACCATAGATTGTATCTATATTGGCCCTGCAAAGAATAGTACCGCTTATAGGTTTTTTATTCATAATTCCAAAGTCGAAGATTAACCAAAAATTATGTGATAGAATCTGCTGAAGCAGAATTCTTTGAGAATATTTTTCCATTCAAAGAAAAAATCGTTGTAAAAAGAACTCTTGGAGATTCATATGTAATGAAAATATAACTTCTTTGGTTCAACAAGAAAGAATATAATCTAGAAGGAGTAAACGAGGAAGAATCGTCAAAGATTTTTTATATTACTTTATGACCTTTGGTCTTCTGGGAGAACCTCTTACATATAAGGTTGCAATGAAATCGACGAAAGTGCCATGTTTGGAAGAGGCTATCCAAGGAGAAACGGTTTCCATTATGCAAAACTACACATGGAAGTTGGTTGATTTACCTCTAGGCCACAAAACCATCGATCATAAATGGATATTCAAAAGAAAGATGAGACCTAAAGGAACTATAAAAAAGTACAAAGCTCGATTGGTCGTCAAAGGTTATCAACAAAAGGAATGAATAGATTTCTTTGACACCTACCCGTTTCAAAAAAATACGTCCATACAAATGTTAATTGCTATTGTAGCAATCCACAATTTAGAGATTCATCAAATGGACGTGAAAACTGCATTCCTGAATGGTGAATTGGATGGAGAGATCTATATGGATCAACCCGAAGGATTTGTTGTTACAGGTCAAGAGAAGAAAGTATGCAAATTGATGAAATCTCTTTACGGTCTTAAACAAGCACCAAAACATTGGCATGAGAAGTTTGATAATATTTTATTATCAAATGGTTTTAAGATAAATGAATGTGACAAATGTGTCTATGTAAAATAATACAAAGATGCATAAATTATTTTATGTCTATATATAGATGGTATGCTAATCATGGGAAGAAATAAAGATGTAACCAATCAAACCAAAACAAATGTTAAATTCTTGTTTTGATATGAAAGACATGGGAATTGCGAATGTAGTTCTAGGAATTCAAATCTAAGGAAATTCAGAAGGTTGCGCTTTGACACAATCCCATTATATAGAAAAATTCCTTCAAAGATTTGGACATTTTGATTGCAAACCGGTTGTTGTAACTTCATAAGATCCCAGTGTTCATCTTAAAAAATCAAGGAGATAGTGTATCACAATTGGAGTACATACGTGTTATTAGAAGTTTAATGTACATCATGAATTGTACAAGACCGGATTTTACATATTCGATTAGTCGACTTAGTAGGTACTCACACAATCCTGGAAAAGAACATTGGGTTGCATTAATAAGAGTGATGAGATATCTTAAGCATACAATTAGCTATGATTTGCATTACACTAAATATCCTCAAATATTAGAAGGATATTATGAAGCGAGTGGTTGAAGCTGAAGCAGCTATTTTCGAAGTACTAAATCCACGAGTTGATATGTATTTACATTTGGAGGAGCAGCTGTATCTTGGAAATCATCAAAGCAAATGATAGTGATACACTTGTGTTCATTGTGACTTGGCTAAAAAACTTCCTAAAAGGAATTCCATTGTGGCAAAATTCTGTGACTGCCATTTGTGTTCATTGTGACAATATAGTTGCTCTTGCCAGAGTGAAAAACCAATTTTACAATGGTAAATCAAGGCATATTAGGCGAAGCCATAACACAATACGAGACTTTCTAAAGAATTGAATCATATCCATTGGCTACATAAAATCTAAAGAAAATATCGTAGATCCGTTTACTAAAGGCCTTGGTAGAGAGAAAATTTTAAATACTGCAAGGGGAATTGACTTAAAACCAATGGAATGAGTCATCACTTGGTAGAAACCTAACCTAGCAACATTGGAGATTCCATGGTCTAGGTTTAATAGGCTAATTAGTTAAGGAAGTCTCAAGTCTCATGACATACTATCAAGTCTTTCCGATGCTAAAATAAAGTATGTCTCTGTTGATGAGTAAAGAGATGAATCTTACGATCTTTAATAATGCTAATGACTTTGAAACTGGAATTGATACAGATTTTTTCTGATTGGTGTTACCTATGTGAGATAGATGTGGGGTCGCATCTTTGGCTAAGTTCTCTAGAAATCTCATGAAGAAGGGATATGTTAAAGACCAGAATGAACACAACCGTAAGAATTGAAATGTTTCAGTTTGGTATATATGATACTTATTGTCTTGATTCACTATGAAATGTGAGTAGTTCAAGACTATCGCTCACTAACTCACAAAGTGAATCTGATAAGTACTCACAATAAACGGTTCAAGTCTAAAGGACACCTTTCAAATGCATACTTAACCAGAATTCTCAGAATAAAATCTTATTTCCTATTCAAATGTGGGGTATTACTACGTTTGAATAGAAAATGTGAGGCATTTTCATATGGGGCACAAAGGCACATGCTTGTATAAATTTTCATAAATACAAAGATTTCAAATGAGAAATAAAATAGGCATTGTAATTGGCTATTGGTATATATATATATATGTACATATACATATATATAATTTCAAATGATGGGCCTTGGGCCTTGAGGCTCCTGGGTTCTTGGTTGAGACGGATCAGACTGATTTTTTTCTCTTTTGTGACCGTTTGTTTTTGGTCGTTGGTGATGAAATGGTGCGTTTAATGAAGCGGTGCGAATATTCAAACGCTCCGAATGCTCTTCTCTAAAACTTTGCATCCCAAGGCAATTTTGCGTCTCTTAACTTGCACTCAAAGCTATCTATATGAATAATCATCCGATCATTCGGAAAAACACGAAAAATCATTCATTTACCCTTAATATTCGGATAAAATCACAAAGTAAATTTGAGAAGAGGTTTATCCTTTATGATCGTTGAATCCTCAAGACGAAACAAGGAAATTTTTTTGTCTTAGGACACTGTAAATGTAGGCCTCGATCATCTAAAAATTTTGGTATTTTTTGTTTTGTATTCAATATTTGTTTAATATTTGCTTATAAATTGTATATTTGAATACATCCGAACTCAATGGTTCTAACAACTAATATAAATATTCTCTTCAAGATAACCATTACAAATATTTCTAAGTTAATATATCAACGTTGAGTGACTTTTTTTTCTCAAAGGAATGTAATGGTTAAAATATTTGTATTATGACTTTCTCTAATTCAGGTTCTCACTAATATATATATTCTTTCCAAGATATAAAAAACTTTGGTAATGAAAGAAATTTTAATCATCCAATCATGAATTAAGTTAATTTATATTGATGTTTAACTATAGAGTTATAGTAATATTCATGTATTAGACCCAACTTTGAAAGAAACTCTTGACCATAAACTATCCAAACTGACATTGCAATTCGGATTTAAATCTTACATTGTTGTGTATATGATTTTGACTATTTGTATCAATACATGCAAATACAAAAAAATGTGAAAGAGATAATGATGTTTCTTAATTATGCATCAATCTAGACAAAATATAGTAACTCTTGAATTTTTCACTAGTTTCATCTACTTGTGCCAATATAATTAGATTCATCAAAGAACAAGATGAGAAAAAAAAATGCTTTAATTAGTTGCACATTATTGTGACTCCTTACAAAAAAGAAGAAGAAACAAAAATGTACATGCGGAGGCTAGTATTCTCCTTCAAAATGTATCATCACTTTATTAGCTTCTTCAGAGTCTGTAGAGAGCAAAGAAGACCGAGTTGGAGAAAATGTATTTGATTTATTGATAACATCTCTTAAACTAGTGTTGTATGGAACATCACCTACTTTTATTCTCAAATAGTAGAATTAAAGCCAATGAAAAGACTCTGTGAATGTGTCACAACTTGTTGATTGACAAGTGTGCTTAGTGATAATATGACCCAATGCAACTTTCTCTTTGATAAATGATAATCCAACTCAATGATCTGTGATTTACTAGGAAACACATGATTACTAGAGAGGTACACACCAAATAAAGTGTTACAATGAAACACGTGTAAGGTTGATGCCGAGAAATGCCTAAAATTGGAGAATGAAAGAAAACTAAGTTAATTCTACTGATGTTGAAGGTAATGTCATGTATTCAACCTCAATGATGATCTAGAAAAGTAGGTTTCTTTTTGCCAATGTTGTAAAATGCATTCTAGACGATCGCCTAGGCGCTCGGCGGTGGGTGGCCACTCATAAATAGAGAAAATCGATCTTAAAAGGTTAGTCGATGTCTGGGCAACTGACTAATTGGAATCGACCATTGAGGCGATTTTTTATCTCACTCGACGAAGAATTCCTTTTATTTCTTGTAACTTGGATCGTGAATAATCTTCGTCACGACATGCTTGAGGTAACCATGGCACTCCCCGCCGTCGTGGCTTTAAAGCTTTGTCGGACCTTTCGAGTGGTGGGTGGGGGATTTGAAGACATAAGAAGCACCCTTACGGTGAGCACGCATAACGCAACCATCGACGACACGATTTCTATAAACAGAGAAGGCAGAGAAGATTATAAGTAGATAAATGAGCATTCAAAAACCCTATCTTATGTTGGGAAAATCCTTTTATATTGTGGTAGCTATAAAGCCTATTATTATTGGGCTATCAAAATTTTTAATGTTTGTTAATTCATAATCTTGGATCTATGTGTATTTTCCCCATTATACTACAAAATGTTTCTCTAATCTATTTATTTATATAATAAATAAAAATACCAATGCATGACATAAGACATAAGAAGTGGATTGAATTAATATATGAATGTATTTTTGTTATAGTTAATATTTTGTATGATTTTATATCTATGTATTGTGTTTGTGTTTTACATATTTTTGCTGTATGATTTTGAAAATTAATTTTTATTTAATTATTTTTAATTAATAAACATAAAAAACAAAAAAAAACGTTTAGGCGTCGACTAGTTACCGACTAATTCGACTAGTCACTAGGCGCTGTCCATTACAAAAAAAAAACAAACCATTTCCAACTGACATATCCGTTGGAAATGATCTATCCCAACGAATTTAGAGCCGCTGGAAATCGATCATTGAAAATTCACATCCGTTGCGATTTGCAATGAAAGTGCAAGAGATAATATCCGTTGATAGCTTTCAACGGAGTGCAACAGATATATCCGTTGAAATATTGCAATGGATCGCCGTTGTTGTTGGTGTTCCTCCTTATGTGGAGGTGAAGAAGTGAAGAATAAATGCACATATTTTATTTGCCAATTTGTTAAGTATAACTACTTGGTTGGTTTGCATATTTTTCATTTGCATAATTGATAGTATAATACCTAATTGCAAGGCAAATGAGTTTCTATAAATACACATTGGTATTGGTTTGCAAGAACACACACGCAAAAGTAAAACATCCAAGACAAGAGATAAAAAATGGTGAACATATATCTCTGAAAAATAAGTTAATTCCGTAAGTACCACGTCCTACGGTTGTCATGTCGGGTTGATGTCAATTCCTCCCCATCAATTTTTTCGTGTACCACGTCCTACGGTTGGGTCAAACCACCGACATTTCAAAAACATTACATTCAATAAACGAGACCAATATATTCCACCTATAGGATTTGGTGAAAAATTTCGTAGAAATTATCACCCTTTATTTCACTATTAACACAAACACCAAATTATACATTCTTCTATGTTTTCTGTGTTCGTAAGTGTGAAATGTGTATATCCCCGAGTAAACAAAATTAGCCAACACAATACATTTTTTGCATGACCATTAGCCAAATCTCTTAACCAGGTAAAATGTCTCTCATCGAAACCTTTGACCTATATAAGATAAAAATGAACGAATACTTATAACATAACCTTTTACATATATATATATATATATACGAATATACATATACTTACATAATCTCTCAACCACAATCCATAATTTTGAACTTTCGTTTCGTGAGTTCATTTGCATTTAGATGATGATATGTACCCATTACTTCTTCATTAAATATCATGTAATAAGCTTATGTTAACACACACATATATATGTAATTTAAAAAATCGATTGTCATTGCTTTGTACCTTTTGTAAGGTAATAGCTCTTAACAATTTAGTAATATACATGTGTGGACATAATTATACTCCTCTGGTGTTTGCCAATATTTTTTGGATTTCCCTTCTGTCGTCCAATTGGTGTAAAGATCTTCGTAAATATACCAAATTGAAGATTATATTGCTGAACGTCTTTGTTTTGTCGGAATATGTGACTCGAAATAAAATGTGCTGAAATATGTGATTTCTTCCAAAAAGTAATGTTTAACAATAGATCCTTCAACCGATGCTTTATTTTTTGCTTTTTTCTTTAGATGAAAGAAAAATCTTTCGAAATGATACATCTATCTGAATTGAAAGGACCACCGAGTATTGCCTCATTTGGTAAATGTATTGGCAAATGTTCTAGGACATCGAAGAAGAAAGGCGGAAAAACTTTTTCCAATGAGTATAATACTTCAAAGATATTTTGTTTTTCAATAATATCAAGTCATCTCTTTTAAAATTTTTTGAACATATATCTCTGAAAAATATGTTAATTTTGCATAGTACATCATGAATTATCCGGGTCGAAATCAGATCGTATTTGGACGAGTTAATTAAATTATACAATTTATATAACAGATTGGAGAATCGGCTGAAATGAAAATAGTGAAGGAAAAATCAGCATAATTTTACAAAATGAAAAAAAATAGATGTTTCATATAATAAAAAAAATGATGTAAAACAAAATAAATGCAAGGTCTACAGGCTTTTTCCTCCATCAATCCATATTTAAATTTATAGCTTCATAATTCCATCCATATATAATATAAATTTATATGTTTCCTCGTTGACAAATTAAGGGAGTGCAAAACATTCCATACCATGTTATCGAACTTAATGATCATATTTGTGCTGTTTTAATTAGTGTATTTTGGGGACCAATTAGATATCCATTTTTTTCATTTGATAGTGTGAAATTAAATTCTTTTAATAGAATTCGAAGTTTGAGAAACAATGAAGAATAGTGAAAGACATTAAGGACTGAAATGCAATAAATAACAAAAGGAGAGGAGGAAGATGACAAAATAGTGATTTTTTTTTTGTCACAGCACCGGAAGATTAAGAAAAAAAGGTTATCACTTTTATCT
>CM071873.1:35326061-35346587 GCA_036759665.1 Gynandropsis gynandra | reverse complement strand
CTCCTCTTTGTTTTTCGCTTTCCTTTGGTGCATCTGGCCGTCGTTCACGAGTATCGCAGCGATTTCGGATTCTGGGTTTTCAAATTTTTGGGGTTTAGGGTTTAGGGTTTAGGTATTTCAGTGGCTTAATCGACATGAAAAGTTGCGTCGCGATGTTGGATTCTGGGTTTTCGAGTTTTTTGGGGTTTAGGGTTTAGAGTTGGTTTATTCCAGTGGCGTAATCGACATGAAAAATTGCGTCCACGATGTTTGATTCCATTGATTCTAATATATGAAGGGATTTAGATTCCCATGTTCTGGAATTTACGGTGAAGTGAAATACATGGTATGATTGGAATTAGATTAGGGATTTTGAGATTCTATCTTTCAATTTCCATGAATCGATTTGATACATAGGGTTTGTCTGTTTCGTTGTCTAGTAAAATCGAAGGATGGGTTCTCATAGCAAGAGTAAGAAAGATAGAGGGGGAAGAGGGAAGAAGAAGAAGAAGAAGAGAAGGAGAGACGAGGAATCAGAATCTGAGTCTCAATCTGTGTCCGAGTCATCCTACTCAGACTCGGATGATTCCTCCCCGGAGAGAAGATCGAGGAACCAAAAAGGTAAGAGCAAGAGTATGAGTAGTCATCGGAGTAGACATCATAGCTCGAGTGAAAACGGGGATTCAGATGAAAGCAATGGTGGGCACAGAGGAAGGAAGAAGAGTTCGTCCAGGAAGATTACAGATGAAGAAATCAAGGAGTATTTGGCTAAGAAAGCTCAGAAGAAGGTTTGTTCTTCTAATTCAATACAAACATATTTGTATGTGATGAAGCTATTTTCTGACATTGGATGTTTGTTTAAATTCCTTTTAGGCATTAAGGGCTGCGAAGAAATTGAAGGCGAATTCAGTGTCGGGTTACTCAAATGATTCGAACCCATTTGGGGATTCGAATCTTGATGAGAAGTAAGTGATCCACTTGAAGTTTGCACTTTTCGGAACGATGGATGAATGTCACTTTTCGATTCGTATTGCTCAAGTATTGTTGATCATAGTGTTTGATTACTGGTATACATTTTGCAGTAGACCTCAAAAGGGAAAACTATAGACTTTCTTTTATGTTTAGTTGGTTTATAGGGGATGGAATTTGATCATCAAGTAGATAAAATTGGATTATGCATAGGAGTATGAGAATCTGTATCTCACGAGGTGCAAATCTGTAATATCAGATTTGTGTGGCGCAAGAAGATTGAGCGAGATGTTCAACAAGGAGTTCCATTAGATGAATTCTCCATTAAAGCCGAGAAGAGAAGACAGAGAGAAAGGATGGTATGTAAAGTTTACATTTTTGATTGTGTAGTTTGGTGTATTTATTGTTTTTGAATTCCGAATGTTGATGTAAAACTGTTTGTTTTTCAGTTAATGAAACTCTCTAATTTTGATTTATGGTACAGGCTGAGATTGAAAAGGTAAAAAAGAGGAGAGAAGAGAGAGCTCTAGAGAAAGCAAGGCACGAGGAAGAAATGGTAAATTCTGTTCTAAATCCCATTTTACTTACCAATTATCAGACTTTTCGAATGATTACAAAATTTTCGACATGCTAATATAATATCACCTCAAATGGGTTTGGTACTTCATTTCTATTGATTTACAATTACGGTATTTTACAGGCATTACTGGCCAGAGAACGTGCTCGAGCTGAATTCCAAGATTGGGAAAAGAAAGAGGAGGAGGTATGGTGCTAGATTCCTTCTTCGTTTTATCGACATATTACCGTTTCTAGTGATTTATAATCAGTTTGGTGTAGATTGATTGATTTTTCTGTTCAATATGCAGTTCCATTTCGATCAAAGTAAGGTGAGGTCGCAGATTAGATTACGTGAAGGGCGTGTAAAGCCAATCGATGTTCTTTGTAAACATCTTGATGGTTCGGATGATGTGGATATTGAACTTAGTGAACCATACATGGTTTTCAAGGTAAAAATAACGATACCCTTCTAGTAAAACCCGAGCATTCTGATTGTAGTTTCAGTTTTATATTATGTTCATCAAATAACTTTCTAAAATCAGTGACATTGGTGTGATTGATTTGATTACATATACCCTCTTGACATGTATGATTTAGGGTTTGACGGTTAAGGAGATGGAAGAGCTTCGTGATGACATCAAAATGTATTTGGATTTGGATCGAGCAACTCCAATTCATGTACAATATTGGGAGGTACCTTCCTTGTATGATTACATGGCAGCTTAGTTATCACCCTAGCTTGACTGGTAGAAATGCAGCGTTTGCGCTTGCGCTTGGCGGCATTTCTGTCAGCAATTGACGGTATTTTGTTTCATTTTGTCTGAATGGCGGAATCGTTGCATTTGCGAGTAATTGCGACTAGAAGCGAATGGTAGAAAACTGTTGCGAATGCCTTTTGAACAAATTTACCAAAATAGACAATTATTAAGAAAAAAAATTTATTGAATTTTTTTTATTTAGTGTTAATTTATTTATAATTTTTAAATATTTAAAATAAATTATAAAAATATTTAAATATACAATACATATACATATATATATTTACGATTAATATAAATTATAATAGAAAGAGATAAGAGAGAGACACGAGGTATTTTGATAATTTTATCCAAAACGCAAACGTAACGCAATATAATTTCAGATTTTTAAAATCTGCGTTTCGATGCGTTTTCGGGCGACTGCGACTCTTATGTCGATTTTAATGTCGCCTGGAGTCGTCAGAAAACGCAGTCGCCGCGTTTGCGTTTGCTGCGACTCCACCAATCAGGACATCTGTCGGGATCATATAGTACCTACATTTGATGCATTTATCAAAATGACTGTTCTGATACTCCAGGCGCTTATGGTGGTATGTGACTGGGAGCTTACTGAGGCTCGTAAAAGAGATGCTCTTGATCGAGCTCGAGTTAGAGGGGAGGAGCCGCCTGCAGAATTGCTTGCTCAAGAAAGGGGTCTACATGCGGGTGTAGAAGCTGACGTGAAAAGACTTTTGGACGGGAAAAATCACAACGAACTTGAAGAACTGCAATTGGACATTGAATCGCAACTACGTTCTGGATCAGCAAAAGTAGTCGAGTATTGGGAAGCGGTTTTAAAACGGCTCCATATATACAAGGCAAAGGTACACGATGGTGATGATCTCGAGGTTTTAAGCTCTCAAATGGAGTTTTCGGATTTGATACTGATTATATCTTTTATCGGTAGGCTTGTTTGAAGGAAATACATGCTAAGATGCTGCGGAAACATCTGCAACGCCTCGAGCAACGTTTCGAGGATGAAGAGAAGACGGAGAGTGAGTATGGTTTAAAGCCTGTAGAGGAGGAGACTGATGAGGAAGTAAAAGGTAATGCTCTTTTATTAGCTCTTGTTTGCATTTGCATCTACCATTTTCTTTACGTATGTTTTTCGATTTCGCTTCTTGCAGAAACCGAAGCATTCTCTCCCAAGCCCGCGTCGATAGAAGAAGAAGAAGAAGAAGACGAAGCTGATGCAGCAGGTGCAGAAGAAGCGGGTTCGTTTTCACCCGAGCTCGTACATGGAGATGATCATGAAGAAGCTATTGATCCCGAGGAAGACAAGAAGATTCTGGTATTTAATGTTTTCCTTCATTAGTTTCCCCGTCCCTAAACTTCGCCCTTACGATCCAACGATGTGAATATATGATTTGCTCAAACAGGAAAGAAAACGAATGTCGGTACTGGAAGAACAGCAGAAACGAGTAAAAGAAGCAATGGCATCAAAACCCGTACCATCCGAGGATAATTTTGAGCTCAAAGCCATGAAAGCCATGGGAGCAATGGAAGAAGGGGATGCGTTATTCGGCTCGGGTTCCGAAGTTAACCTAGATTCGCAGGTACGTATTCGAATCATCATCGAAATTCTTGCATAAAGCACTGAACTTTATGAACTATACATCAAACATCTGTATAGGTGTATTGGTGGCATGACAAATACCGACCACGGAAGCCAAAGTATTTCAACCGTGTTCACACGGGATACGAATGGAACAAATACAATCAAACACATTACGATCATGATAACCCGCCTCCAAAGATCGTTCAAGGGTATAAATTCAACATATTCTACCCAGATTTAGTCGATAAAACGAAGGCTCCAACTTATACGATTGAGAAAGACGGGAATAGCGCAGAAACCTGTATCATCTGCTTCCACGCGGGTCCTCCTTACGAAGACATTGTAAGTAAACTGACACCCGTCGTATCAACGAATACGATAAAACGCTAATCCAACGATTGTTTAACCGTCTCAGGCGTTTCGAATCGTGAACAAAGAATGGGAATATTCGCACAAGAAAGGCTTCAAAAGTACGTTCGAACGAGGAATATTGCATCTTTACTTCAACTTCAAACGGCATCGATACAGGAGATGAATATATTTCGTCTTCAATCTATATGAAACGAAGAGAGAAATAGTTTGGTGTTTCTTTGAAGGTGGCTCATGGTCGTGGTCCTTCGTGGGTCAATATTATACTGCTCTCTGTTAAGTCTTTTGCAGCCACGCCTTATAAAGCCCGTCTTCCTTTTTACACTCACCTAAAATCACGTTGTACTTTTAATTAGGGGCAACTTTAAAAATGCTTTGAAATTCTATTTTGATTTCAAGTCTCCTAAAAAAATTTAATTTCAAAAATACCTTTATAAATATTGAAATTTTCAAATTGTTTTTGTGTTATCATATAATATTGTGACCCGTGCGATCCTATAAAATTTATGCGACTTTGTGAGTGCCAAAATCGATCAAAAATTGTTTGAAATCGATAGAAAACGATCGAAAATTAGATAAAATCGTTCGAAATCGATAGAAATCGATCGAAAACATTCGAAAAACGTTTGAAATCATTCGGAATTGTTTTCAACTCTCATTATTTGTATTTTTTAACTTTAAAATCGGAGATAATTTCAAAATTTTCAAAACGTATGTATTTTTCAAAAAAATGAAGACAAAATTATCTTTTCTCCTTAAATAGTTTAAATTTTTTATTAATTATTTTATTTGAGTTATTGGTTAAAATCTATTTGATACGGTGTTAAAATCTGATACATTCAGATTTGATTATTTTATTACTTATTATAACAAAGATGTGTATTTTATGAACAATAGGAAACCATTGTTATTATGCTAAATGTTTTTATTTAATTTTTTTAATTAGTATTTTATTTGAGTTATTGGTTAAAATCTATTTGATACAATGTTAAAATCTGATGCATTCGGATTTGATTATTCTATTATTTATTATTATCACAAAGATGCGTGCTTTATGACCAATTTAAACATGAATAGGAAACCATTGTTATTATGCTAATTTTTTTATTTAAAACTTTTTAATTAGTATTTTATTTGAGTTATTGGTTAGAATCTATTTGATACGATGTTAAAATCTGATACATTCAAATTTTATTATTCTATTATTTATTATCACAAAGATGTGCGTTTTATGACCAATCCAAACATGAATAGGAAACCATTGTTATTGTGATAAATGTTTTTATTTAAAATTGTTAATTAGTATATTTTATTTGAGTTATTGGTTAAAATCTTTTTGATACGATGTTAAAATCTGATACATTCAGATTTGATTATTCTATTATTTATTATTATCACAAAGATGTGTGTTTTATGACCAATTTAAACATGAATAGGAAACCATTGTTATAATGTTAAATGTTTTTATCTATTTTTCAGTTATGTTAGAGTTCAATTTATATTTGACATATATACAAATATGTCAAAGATGATATTGTAAACAACTTGAAAAAAAAATAGAAAGTAGTGGGTGGAAATGTATAATAAACATAAATAAAAATATCTAATTGGCAACAAATATGGAAATTAAACAATTTGGCAATGTTTTGTATCCAATTCACATTATTTCCTAATCACGTATTTTGTTAAAAAAATTTTGAATGTAAATGCAAATAAGGAAAAATCTTAGTGGTTGACCGAGTGACAATATATATACATATATATATATATACCTCTTACTATATAAAGCCATCAAATCAAGTCTTTCGATTCTCTCATCGTCACTTCCACAATACCTTTGCCCCCAACAACAATGGATTCACAAAGCCTCTTTGTCTTCCTTTCTTTCCTTCTCCTCTCGTTTCTCCTTTTAGGTATAACTGTCATAATATATATATATATATATACATACATATATATATACTCTCTATATCTTCGTCTTCCTTTCTTTCGTTCTTGTTTCATCTCTTTTTTTAGGTATAAGACTCTCATATAATATATATATACTCTCTATATTCTTCGATATCTTGTACTCATTAGTCGTTGGATCCATCTTGAATCATCTCGAAGTTTATATATGTTCATACACATATATGAATCTGTATTTGTCC
Organism: Gynandropsis gynandra; assembly: GCA_036759665.1. Classification (NCBI taxonomy): domain Eukaryota; kingdom Viridiplantae; phylum Streptophyta; class Magnoliopsida; order Brassicales; family Cleomaceae; genus Gynandropsis; species Gynandropsis gynandra. The sequence continues at coordinate 35,340,207 of CM071873.1, read as the reverse complement.
ACCATGCCTCTCTAGGGTTTATAAACACGTAGCGAGAGGGTCATGACACACACACATATATATATATATGTATATGTATATGTATATGTATCTATGTAAGGAAAAAAATGAATTTTTTTGTTTTTTCTTTTGTTTGCAGAAAAAAGTGTGGTCGAGGGACGTCGTCATCCAAACAGTCGCTTGTACAGTTTCAAACCGACAAAACTGTTTGTGTTCGGAGATTCCTACGCCGACACCGGAAATATCGCAAAGTCTCTGTCGAATTCATGGAGATCTCCTTACGGTGTCACTTTTCCGGGCAAACCCGCCGGTCGTTTCTCCGACGGTCGTGTCTCCACCGATTTCCTCGGTGCGTTCTCTCTCTCTCTCTTTCTCTTTCTCTCTCTACTTAATTACATTAATTAATTACTTTAATTATCATGTTTAAATCTTTTACGTTCAAGCTTTTTGCGTTTCAAAGTGGACAATTCTTGTTCAAAGTTTGAGATTTTCCATAGCTAAAAACGTATTATTCAAATTATTATTTTTTTTATAAGTTGGAAAATTTTGGGTCTGTCGATGAAAAATAAAATTGGGTATTATAAACGAATAGATTTTGACAATATATTTGACTCTAAAACTCGTATATTCCAATTTTGGATGAGCCCCTTTATTCTTTCAATTATTCCATTTTTTTTGACTTTCTAAATTACTAATTCAAATGACATATTATCAATATTATATTCAAGATGGCTAATTTTACAAAATTCGTCTTGATGATAAATAGTAAGAAAAAAACTTTTTTTATTGATTAAAATTATTTATAATGCGAATGGATTAATATGTGGAATCAGTACGATGCATATAGAAATATGATGAAGGTGTGTAAGTGCATTGTGGGTCTCCACTGCGTCTCAGTGTCTGAATTCTTTCCTTTTTTTTTTTGCTTTAGCTTTTTATTTTTTTATTTTTTGTAAATTGTGTTATCTTCTTCGTTCTTTCTTTGCTTTTGATCTCTAAAGTATCTCACATGTATTCCTTTGTTTATTTTTTAGTCTAAAAAATATTCAGTTTTAGAAAAAACTATTTGTTATCGTTTAACATGGATTAATTCAACTAATTATTAAGAACATAAAAATGTTTAACGAAAATATTTATACTAATACCAGAATAATAGGACTTTTGAACTTCATCTGAAAATATAAAAAAAATTATTTTCATTATCTATCTTAGAATTTTCATATATAATAATTTACTAAAAGTATACAATTCAATTAGAGTGTACATATTAGTATCCTATTTTTTGCATTTGGATTATTATTAATATTGGTTTATATTTGCGTAATCTACGATTTCATCTGATTTGATAGCACAACTAACGACGTTTTATATTATACTAGTTTTCGTGTGATCTTCCATAATATTTTCGTGGGAATTTATGGTGTTTTGTTATTTTAGTGAGTTGGTTTTAGATTCTACCAACAAAAAGAATTAATGGCCATGCAAAATGACAAAATTTATGCTTAAAAGTCTGAAAATGTTATAAATTCTTTTGTTTTTATTATAATTTTATATTGAAATTATGAAATAATTTATAAATTGATATTTATTACCAAATACTTTCATAATTCACATTGGTACCAACATTAGTGACATGAGATATGATTAGCCATTGATAAGTTCATACCTACACCATTAATTATTTCATGAGTACTTTAATTAATAAATGTTTGCATCTTTATTGATTTATTTATTCTTTCAATTCATATTATTCAGCGCTCGTATGAAGTGCAATTCGACTATTTCCACTTTTCCTTTTTTAGATTAATTTTTTAAATATATATATACAAATATATCGCAACAAAATGATAGAAACCACTATGTTATAGGCTTTTCACTTTTATTCTTTATCTTTTGAACTTTATAAAGCTAAAACTCAATTGCATGAGTTGTCAAAGCATCTTTGCCCTTTGCATAGTCTCCATAATATATCATATTTAACTACTATATTCATTTTTTTTTCAATTTTTCCTTGGGATTAGTTAATGGACGTACCAATTATAATATATATTAAGTTTTGGAATTAAATATTGAATATTTGAGGTATATGATGCAGCAAAATTCGTGGGGATAAAATCACCAATTCCGTACAAATGGATGAAGCATGCAAGTAAGAGTCGTCTGAAGTACGGAATGAACTTTGCGTACGGAGGAACAGGAGTCTTTGATACAATGTTCCCATTGCCTAATATGACTACTCAGATTGATTTCTTCCAACAACTCCTCCATGATCCAATTTTCTCTCCTCCTGAATTACATTCATCTATCGCTCTCGTTAGCATCGCGGGCAATGACTATTCTTCTTACGTCACCCGCAGCGGTTCCACCAATGTAAGCCCTAAATTTCTCTCTCTAAACGACATTTTTTCGTCATATTTGATATTTGAACCGTAATTACCCTTAAACCTAATTTGTATGTAATTGGTTATTAGGAAGAGATATTGATTACGGAAAAGATTTTGAGCCACTTGAGCTCGCAAACGAGAATATAATTATTAAGTAAGCATCACATACTATCCAGAATATAATCCAAAACTAATAATTAAAACTAATTATTAATATTGGTTATATGTGCTTTCAACTCAAAACTAATTGATAATGAATAGATTTTGTATATTATAATTTATATTTTCTTAAACTAATCGTTAATATGGGTTATATGTGCTTTCAATTCAAAACTAATTAATAATGAATAGATTAAGTTTTAACTTTTTTTTTATCTTTTTCAATATGAAATTCCTAATAAGCCTTTTTTTCCTCAATCTCCAACGGAACCTTTTCTTTTGTGATCAATCATATCTTAATGTTTATTTTCATCTCTAAACGACATTTTCTTGTTATATTTGAACCGTAATTACCCTTAAACCTAGGTTGTATGTAATGGGTTATATGTGTTTTCGACTCAAAACTAATTGATAATGAACAGATTAATTTATAACTTTTGTATATTATATTTGATACTTTATATGGAATTCCTAATAAACCCTATTTTTTTCTCAATCTCGAACCGAACCTTTTCTTTTGTGATCAATCATATCTTAATGTTTATTGTCATTTGTAGGGTATTGAAGCTTTTATAAAGCAAGTGGTCAATCAAACCGAAGTGAATCTAAAGAGGATTCACTCTTTAGGAGTGAAGAAGATAGTCATCGCATCGTTACAACCACTTGGTTGTCTTCCGAGCAACACCGTTGTTTCGTCGTTTCAACGGTGCAACGAAACCGCTAATGTTCTTACGAATATTCACAACATAATGTTACATCAAGCCGTAGCCAAAATCAACAATGAGACAAAGGAATCGACCGTTGTCATTCTTGATCTTTACGATGCCTTCATGAGTGTTTTCATGAACAAAGGAGGATACTCGGGTAAGGAAAAAACCTAACCCTAATGACTCCTTTAACATTTTAATGGCATTTTCATTTGTAGTTTAACTTAAATTTGTGTTCTTGGACATGGAAACAGGAAGTACGACGTTTGAAAACCCGTTGAAACCATGTTGCGTTGGCGTGAGTGACGAATATAGCTGCGCCAGCGTTGAGAATGGAGTGAAGAAGTATACGGTGTGTGACAATCCAAAATCCGCCTTCTTTTGGGACAATGTACATCCCACGGAAGAAGGATGGAGAGCGGTTTACTCAGTTTTACACGATAATCTTAAGCATATTTAGAGAGATATTACACAATATTAGGTTTCTTTCCGAAGTATAAACTTACGTTGTTAGTATTTTTCTTTTCACAAAGTGTTTCGGTCTTTATCTCTTTATTCATTTGTGTTTCTAAGGTTTCGTATGTGTATTGTGTTTGTCCCTTTTGACTTTCCGTGTGATGTTAAAAGTGTTTGCAAATAATACTCTCATTCAAACGAATCTAAGAAATATTAGATTTTCGGATAGCAAAATCCGTCTCTACAAGAGCAATATGTGTCATATATTTAAAGAAACGAAAAAAACAAGAACAACAATATGTTTTAGCAAACGTAGTTTTCATCTATCAAACTTGACAAAGATGACAAGAAAGACATGATAATCATATAATATTAATATCATATAAAAAATTTATATAAAAAATTCATATAATTAAAACAATTTGTTAAACATGGTAACGAAGAGGGAAAGATGAGATATGATGCGGTGAAAATGGTCGCTAATGTTATTAATATCATATAAAAAATTCATAATTTATGTTATATCCGATATAGAACATGATAATCTAACTTTCATATTACGGATTTGAAGCATAATTGGAGTGAATATTCAAATTAAGACAAACAAAAATAGATTTGATATTAATCCAATCCAAGAACTAGTTTAACAATTTATAATTGTTCAATAATACAACTAAAAATCCATAAATTTATACTTATTTGAGACAATACAAGGGATCGATGACGTATTATAGAGCATCAAGGTGGTCTCATTTCAATGTAGTTTTAGTCTAACAACCCAATCCACAAAGAAAAGAAGCAAATATGTATCTCTTCACTCTCAAATCAATCTTATGATTTTGATTTATATCTTGTTGGCGAAGGAAATACCTTCCTTGGACAACACGTCAAGACTTTCAACGACAGGCTGGACTCGAGCGAGTTTAGCAATATCTTTGTTTTCCTCAGGAGTCCCACCTTCAAGAAAAGCTCCTACCACTTTACCATTGTTAACCCAATATGTTCCAAATTTTGGCTTTGGGGATTTAGGATCATTGTCCCCAAATAGTACGGTTTCTCCTACATTGTCGCCGTAGAATTGCCATGAGAGATCAAAGGCTCGAGAGTAAAAGTATGGGAGATAATCATATTCCGGGATTGACCTTCCTTCTTCTCCCGCTTTGATCGCCTATAAGAACCAGGAGGATATATCGTTATCTTACGAATTTGTATCTAGTAAATTGCACTCGTCCTGATATACTATTTGCTACTAATCTCTTATCACGATATAGTTCTTCCTCCACACGTCGTGTAAATTGTGATAGAGTATTTAAAGAATGGTTTATTCGTATATCAATCGAATTATACGAAGAGGGTATTAAAACGTTTTAACATGGATAAAGCAAATCCATTAAATACTCCAATGGTATGTAGATTTGAAATTAATTTTAGTATATATATTGTTTTAAAAGTAACCCTTTAATTCATGTATTATTTTGAAATTATTATGATTTTTTTGAAACAAGTTGAGATTTGGATTTGAATATATACCTTAACGGCTTGCTCAGCTGATTTGCGAGAATGGTCGACGTGTTCAACGCGTCTTATGTCATTGTAAATTTTCATGGGGAAAGTAGCAACATCGCCAATAGCATACACATCAGGGACGCTTGTTTTGAAGAATGCATCAGTCTGCAATCAAAGAAATTTATGTAAAATCTATGTCTATGAAAATAAATATACTTCATAAGGCCTGCCAAGGACGTTCTCGTCTTGAGATATAGCGTAAATGGCGTCACTACAAGAAATTTACGAATTAGGGACTGACAAATCCGTCTGTAAACGAGCGTCGCAAAAATAAAATTGTCCGCAATCTGTCCGCAAATACGGACGGAAAAATGAATCCGCAAACCGTCCGTAATTACGGATTGCAAAGCCGTTCGCAAAACGATGGGAAACGCGATCAGGTCACGGACGAGAAACGACGCGCATTTGCGGGCGAGACGCGAATCGCCCTTAAAATTTGCAGACAGAACAACGGTCTGGAAATTTACATTGCGGATTGGAGATCGCATCCAAGGACGTCTGTATTTGCGGCGTACGCAACGTCCTTGAACGCAGTCTCCAATACGCAACCGTCCCCAATCACGAACGACTCATGGACTATTGTTCGGTCCACAAATTTGCAGACGGATTAAGGACGAATTTATTTTTCGTCTTTAATTCCGTCCCAAAATTTAGGGACGGCGAGTTCAATTCGCAATTTCCGTCCACAAATAATAATTTTCTTTTAGTGCGTAAATCACAAACCTTTATTCCGCCCTTCTCGTCTTCGACTTGCCCTTTGAAAAGTGATATCAGAGGTCTACCTCCAACACCCACAATCACAATGTCAGCTTCTAGTGTTCTTCCATCCTTCAGTTTCACTTCCGTAACCTGTATGACAATGATGGCAATCCAAATTCAATAATTGCAGCAATGGAGAAAAAAAATAAAGTGAAATCTGAATTAATGATAACCTCTCCATCTGAATTAGTGCTGAAACCAACTGCTACGGTTCCCTTAATGATTTGGATTCCCTTGTTGGCGTAATAACCCTCGTAAAAAGCAGCAATACCAGCAGTGAAAAGCCGAGGCACTTCAATGACACAGCAAAGAAAACATGTTAAAACAGATGCAAAATTCTCTACTGTGACTTACAAAAGGTATTTCAATGACACTTACTACACCAAGGCTCTGGATAAACCATGGAAACATCTAAGTTGTTAATCCTGAGAGCTGCGCTAAGCTCAAGACCGATGTAGCCACCACCGACAACCACGGCCTTACCGTTCTTCTTGGCTTTGATAGCCTCCACGAGTTTATCAGCATCTTCGATTTCCCTTAAATAGAATATATTCTTAGCATCTGCACCTTGGACACCGAAGTCTGATAGTCGTATTACCTGTGAAGTCAAGAACATTGGAAAAGAGTGTTGGATGAATCTTTGCGTGTGAATTTGTGTTCACTTTAATGTGGTCAATACATGCACTTTGGTCATTCTTTGTATTTAGTGTTTTTGTGGAATTTTAGGAGTTTGTAGCATTTAATTATCGTTAACTCTTATGTAAATATGAGTCTATAAATAGGTCAATTTGTAGCACCAATCATCTCTCTAAAAGGCAAAGTCTAACAAAGAGTTCAATTTAGAGATAATTCAAGAGAGATTGATTGTGCTCACAGTAGAACCAGTTGCAATTAGCAAAGTTTGGTACTTGAAGGATTGTCCTGAAGCACTGGTAAGAGTCTTTGTAGCAAGATCTGCTTTGACAATCTCCGTGCTTAGAATCAACTCAATCCCTGTATGATAAGAGCATATGAGCAGACAGATGTTGATTCAGAATCCTTTATTCTAATGACAAAATCATACCCTTCTCGGTGTACCATTCTGGAAGTAGCTTCTCTCCTCCACTTCCAACACAGACATAGAAACCCGGAAGTCTAGCAGATCCTGCAGAGGAAACAACGGGAGCATTACTATAAGAACAAAGCATTCTATCAAGCTACATATAAGAAGGATGCGAATGGGATAACTCTTTACCTTCAGGGAAAAGATATCCTTTGCTAAGAGCAGGACGCTCATAAGGCGCGACCTGTGAACAGAGAATTGTCTGATATAAGAATCGGATAAAGAAAATAAAGGTAGATAAGATAGTAATAGCTCTCAAGCTAACTTAAAAGTTCAAGTCATTGCGTTTTGAACATGATTTGATTCAAATTTATCAAACAGAAATTCAGAAGCATATATCATAATGCTCATATAAGAACTGAAAACGTACTGATTCCTTGGAAATGATTGCAAGTTCACCAGGCTTAACACCCTGCTTCGCAAATTCTCTCGCTGCATATCCCTGTAAATTCCCAATACAGAGTTACATGATTCCGATAGATACGTAGGTATAAATCGGGAACATCTCAACAGTTATAGAAGCAAACAGAACAATATCATCATCTTATAATTTTGAACCAGAAATCAAGCAGATCAACAGAAACATCGAAGCAACATACACGGAGATACAGATAACATCGAAGCAACATACGGGAACATCACAACAGTTATAGAAGCAAACAGAACGATATCCAAAATTTTCACGAGCTAAGAAATGCATCATCTGAAACAAAATCATCATCTGATACTTTCGAACCAGAAATCAAGTAGATCAACAGAAACATCGAAGCAACATACACGGGGATACAGATAACATATGAGATCTTACGGAGTTATAAATTGAAAAGTTCCGTAACACGTGATCCAGAATCGAATAAACAGATACACAGTAATGGATCGAAAATGACTGACGAACCAAACATACTGATTTTTATCGAGAATCCATCAGAACAAAACAGAGACAAGAGAAACATGAGTGAGACTTACAGCGGCAACACCACCTCCGACGATCACGTACTTGAAGCTTTTCTCCTCCGCCATTGATGGGATCCAAAGTGCACCTTCTTAGTCTCTCTCTCTCTCTCTCTCTCGCTATTTATTATTTGCTTTTTTTTTCTGCTTTTTTTTTTTGTACGAGACAATTGATTGGTTAAGGGAGAGGGATATATATAGGGGAAGTTTTCCAGTGTGAACGGAATTTCGAACGTGGCAGATTTTGACCGTTTGATAGCAGGTGAGGGGTAATTCCGAACATTATAGACCGTTAGATTATGTTGTTTTATTATCTAATTACAAGTAGATGCGTACTTATATATTTATGTATGTGTAGACAGTAGACCAAACGAGTCTCTATACATTAATCACGTTTGCTTGTATATTCTATATATAATTATATATATATATAGTCTTTTAGTCCTTCAAAATGATTATATTATGATATGATATAATTTATGGATTTTATATGATTTTGAATAAATGATAATTTTGTGAGTTGGTTTTTGGTTTAAATTAAATTCAAATCTATTTGGGTATAATTATCATATTAAAGAATTATTTGTTTTATTTTAAATTCTTTTATATTGATTTTTTATATACCAATTATAGAATCGAATTTAAACATATTATATATTATATTTTTTTATTTGATGTTGATTAAGATATTAAATATTGATTTTACACATAGTTTTTATCAATTTAAAAGTTTTTGATTAGTTATTAGGTTAAGTTAAACCAAAATTTATTTGTTAAATAAGAATAATATTTTTATATCATATTCATTTTATATATTATATATATGGATGAAAATAAAACTTTAATATATTATCTGTAAAAATTTTATTTGAAAACATAAATTAAAAAAAAAGTTGATTTCAAATGCCATTACCGAACTAGATATATATATTTGATTAAAAAATCTTATATTACCGAACTATATATTTGATTAAAAAATCTTATATCTTGAATTTTATTCTATATAATTATTAGTTATAATATGATATATATAATTGATAATTATAATATATTTCTATCATTATTTTAAAGGAATAAATATTGAATCAAATGTAATTATTATCCACTCTTTTCATCGTAAATATTTGTATGAATGTTATTTTTCTACAGTTACAAAGAAATAAAGATTACATTAAATATAATTATTACCCCATTGATTTAGTTTTCACCACCATCATTACTTTCTACAATTGCTCATCGTAGATCATAATCCACAAGGTTCCGATTCAATTGTAATTTATCATAATCCACAAGGTTCTGATCCAATTGTAATTTAGCATCTCATGGAGACCAATTTTCATTCAGACTAAATCTGGTAGTTCGTCCGAGAATTTATTAAAGATCATTATGATACATTTCTTTATTTTTTTATTTTCTTCACTATTTTGTTAATTATTAATTATTTAGGTATTTAATGTGAATTATGAATAAATTAAATTTGGAATTTTTCAGATTATTCATTAATAAGAAATAATATTTTTTTCTAAAATGGTATTACCTTTCTTTTTCTAGGATTTTCTCTTCCCTTCTATAATTCTATATTTCTGGTGAAATTTTTTCAGTTTTCATCTTGTCGATTTCTCTTTCCCCCATTTTTGTCTTTTGCTTCACCTTTGTTTCGTTGACTTCTTTTGATCAAGAGAAAAAAATATAACTCCGGATGATTTTTATATTTGATTATAGGCTCGACTGATGAAGTCGTAGCCAAATGCAAACACGACGATTGAATTTTCTGGCGACATTAAAATCGACTGGTGGAGTCACAGTCGCCCGCAAACGCCGCGAAACGCGGAATTTTAAAATCTAAAATTATGTTGTGTTACGTTTGCGTTTTGAATAAAATTACTAAAATAGTCTCGCATCTTTCTCTTATCTCTTCTCTCTTTCTATTATAATTTATATTAATCGTAAAAATATATATACATATATGTATATGTATTGTATATTTAAATATCTTTTAAGTTTTTAAATTTATTTCAAATATTTAAAAATATACACTAAAAAATTTAAATAAATTATTTTCTTAATAATTGTCTATTTTGATAATTTTGTTCAAAACGCAATCGCAACAGTTTTCTACCATTCGTTTCTAGTCGCAGTCGCCCGCAAACGCAGCGCTTCCACCATTCAGATAAAATGAAACAAAACACCGCCAATCGCTAATAGAAACGCTGCCAAGCGCAAACGCAGACACTGCGTTTCCACCAGTCAAACCCTATGAAGAGAGGTTACATATTTATAGAGAAACATTGTCAAAGCTAGCTAATACATTGAATTTGAAGTTGGTTGAAAAGATGAGGAGTTGGTGCATTAACTTTGGAGTTGGTTGTTGACTTAAATGAAACCTACAAAATCGAATGAAATATTTTAGGCGAAATTCATATTAGCAAATGGTAATATTCAACATTCCCCTTAAGTTTGACCAGTGAATGATAAGAACATGATGTAGTGTCTCATTAAAAACCTTACCAAGAAAACCAGTGGGACAAAACTTGGTGAAGGAAAAAAGAGTGCACACATGGCTCATGTCTTTTTGAAATAAACTAGTGAGCTTGCTTTAGAGGGTGGTTGATAAATGTCAATGCCAATTCTCCTATGAATGTTTTCTCTTATCGATTCTTCTGTCCAGAGGTCGATGATGATAACTTTAAATGGACGGAACAAAATGGGATTCGTCTTAGGTAAGATTCTCGAACCTTCCTCGAATGATGATGAACATGAAACTTGGAACAGATGTAATGACATAGTCTGCTCCTAGATCATTAACTCGGTTTGCAAAGATATTGCATACAACATAGTCCATATGCGAACTGCCTTCGAAATTTAGACAAATCTCGATTAACGTTTTAATCAGGACAATATGCCTAGGAGTTTTGGATTAAAACAGGAACTTCAGAATCTGCGACGAGAATCTCTTGACCTGAATGATTATTACACCAGACTTATAACCTTTTGGCAAGAGTTGAAATCTCTTGAAGAATTTTCAGTTTGTACGCGCCAGAATTGTTGTCGCAACTTATCTTCCCGACTTAACTCTAGGGAAGAACGTAGCTACCTCATCAAGTTTCTTATGGGACTAAATGATTCATATACCTTAGTTCATTTCCAAATATTGCTCATGGATCCCTTCCTTCAATATCTAAAGCATTCAACCTAGTTATCCAAGATAAACAACAAAAATATATCTTACATCAACCTGATGCTATGGTTTTTCAAACAACCACAAATAATCCATCTCCATCTCCTTACCATAGTAATAGACCTAGAAACTATAATCCAAATCATCAATCCAAGCCTCGACCTACTTGTTCACATTGTGGACTTATAGAACACCTTGTAATCAAATGTTATCGCCTCATCGATTCTCTCCACGTTACAAAAACATAAATTCCAGACCATGACCTCCTTTACCTACTGATTTACACTTAAGATCAATGGCATTCCATTTTAAGTTTCTATTAATATATATATATTGTATATTTAAATATTTTAATAGTTTTATTTTTAAAATTTATTTCAAATATTTGAAAATTATAATTAAAAATTATACACTAAACAACAAAATTTAAATAAATTATTTTACTAATAATTGTTTATTTTGATAATTTTGTTCAAAACGCAATTTCAACAGTTTTATGTCATTCGCTTCTAGTCCAGTCATCCGCAAACGCAGCGATTTCACCATTCAGACAAAATGAAACATAACGTTGTCAATCGCTGATAGAAATACCATCAAACACAAACGAAACACATCGTTTCTACCAGCCAAACCTTTAAACAATTACTCTCCAATATGGAAATATCTCATCTATACTCCTCATCTGAAGAAAAATATTAAAGATCATTTTGATATATTTCTTTATTCTTGATTTTCTTGACTATTTTCTTAATTGTTAATTAGTTAGATATTTAATATATATTATAAAGACACATGAACTTGGAAACTTTCATATTCATTCGTTAATAAAAAAAATTATATTCTCCTAAAAGAATTTGTCATGGACAAAGATCGAGATGATATGGTCTCTGCGAACATGGACGTAAGTATATTGGTACCTTTTAACCGCAGTAGTTTATATTGAGTATTTTCTAATATTTCTCAGTTTTTATTTGTCTAATGATCATTAATTTAATATAATTATGATTTATATTTATCTTTTAATCTTATTTATAAATCTATAAATAAAGATAATTATTATATTATACATGAATGTGACTAAAAAATTTTTCTTATACCTATCGTTATTTTTTTAGATCTTTTATTTTAAGTTTGTTTTACAAAAATAAAAAATTTATTTTTATACTCAGTTGTATTTATTATATAAGTGGTTATTCCAGGATGAGTTGTTAGCTATGTCTTTTTAAGACCCATTATTAGATTTAATAGTTTATGTATGATTAAAAATTGATGTTCCTGCGAAACCTTTTTTTAGTATTTTAAATAGATGCTTTTATAATGTATATGATTATCTATTATCATATTATTTAAAATTAAACTATAAAATTTAAACGTTATCAACAAAATGATCATTGTCATATTAAAGCTCCACAAATATTCCACTGTATTTAAAAAAGATTCATAATAACTAAATTATAATAGAACAAACAAAACTTGCTTTTATTACAAAATAATTATTTATATAAATTATATTATCAAAAAATGAAAATAACATCATTTATATTTCACTAAATCAAATAATACAATGCACTAATAATACTGAACCTAAAATAATAACAACCCGCATTACTCATAGAATAATGATGACAATGGCTTTTGACACTGTAAAGTTAAACGAGTGCTCAAATTTTATAATATTAAATTGTAGCAAAATAATATAGAACATCTTTTTAATAATAAAAATTGTCTTATTCTGAATAATTTGAAAATTAATATGAACGTCATTTTTAATCACAAGTTATTCTGAATAGATACAGAAGAAAATCTCATAAATGGTCCAAAAAATAAGGAAAAAATAACTATTCAAAAGATTGTTTGACTATGTCTAAATATTCAAATAAAGAATTTTTAATATGCGGGATGAATATTTTAAAAAAGTAGTTAAAAAACATCCTCAATAATAAAGTTAAAAAACTTTTAATTTTCTACCCTATAAAATTATTTTTTGTAATAATAATATATTTTAGTCAACGCGTGTGGATAATGAAATTTTAATCTTCATAACACGAGTGAATTTGAGTTTATATAAATGGTTGATAAAATTAATTATATTTTTTTACTACATTTTATTCTGAATGAACTTAAATGTTAATAAAATGAATTACAACTAATTAATGAGCCGTTGCTTTAAGTGATTCCCCGATTACGAGTAAGTGGCTGGAGAAGACGACGTAATCAATGACGTCATCTCCATACTTATCCTTTGTTCACAGAATTGGAAAAACAGTCTATTCCCCCCTTGATTTTCATGCTTTAGTCCTATTTTCCCCTCGATTTTGACATTCGTCTTATTCTTCCTCGATTTTCAGTTTCAGCCTATTTCCCCCTCGATTATCATTTTTTAGTCTTATTCCCCCTCGATTTTGACCTCATCCTATTCCCCCCTCAATTATCAAAAATCTGTCTAAAACTCCCTCCGATTTTGATCCAATTTTGACCCAATTTTGATTTCAATTTTGACCCAATTTTGATTTTAATTTTGATTTTAATTTTAATTTTAATTTTGATTTTAATTTTAATTTTAATTTTGATTTTAATTTTAATTTTAATTAATCAAGTTATTCGTAACATATAAATCATACCGTTAACCATCAAAGCATAAGTTTTTTTATTTAATATTATCCCCAAGACATCCTAAAATCGAATCAATAATTATATATTTGAATCAATAATTATAATCGACTAATTATTTAATTTTCAATTATATCATTTATTTTGATCTATCAGTAAATAATATTAATAAATATTTTTACACATATATTTTTTATATTGATTTTAATATCGAAATTTGATTAATTAAATTGGAATTCGACCATTTAAATTATGATAAACGGTATAACAACGG